>JAATLQ010012035.1:106328-141380 GCA_013421005.1 Heliconius erato x Heliconius himera
CTAATTCACGTATATTTAAATTTGCAGGAACAATGATAACGATGAGTAACGGGAAATCGAACCTATTGTACCAAGGATACACGTATTTCAAACATTATATAACGAAACACAAGGCGCGATGGAGTTGCACCAACTACCCTAAATGTAAAGTCTATTTTTATGCTGGAGAGGACCTCATTATAGAAAATATGGCTAAAGAACACAATCATGTTGCTAGAAAACTTCACCTAACTTCTGATGGCGTTTATATTAAATTATAGTTTAAATACTTTGATATTTCTTTGACTTGTTTACCCCCAACCAAACATTATCAGTTTGGCGAGTCTGTTCACATGTATGTCTGTCTACGGCAACGTAGCACCAAAGCAGATGTCCCGATTTTGATTTTGAGGCAATCTTGACGCAGGGGCACAGGAGTGTAACTGTACCGCGACGGTTGTGGGTTCGATCCCCACACGGAGGAATGAATTTATAAAAATATAAATATTCCTACATGCGGGATACAGCGTGAGCTCTTTTCTAGCAGTCTGTTTATTTTTCAGAACTTTTTGTGTTACGGAATTATTAATTATAATTTCCTATCGTCATATCAAATTTATTAAACAAGTGTGTAACAATTTCGTCGTATTTTGAAAAAAACGTATGGATTAATTGATTAGATTGATTAGATTATAATTGGTAATTTGAATTTATCAGGTGTAATCATAAGGATGATCAACGGCAAATCGAATCTTCTATACCAAGGATATACATACTATAAACATTATAAAAACAAACACGTAACTCGGTGGAGTTGTACGAATTATCAGAAATGTCAAAGTTTTGTTTTTGTAAAAGATGATTTAGTTATTGGAAGCATGCCGAAGGAACATAATCATACTGCAAGAAAACTACATAAGACCAGTGATGGTGTGTATTTTAAAATGTAGTGGAAAACTTAATCTGAATTTTAGTATTTTTAAGATTGTTAAGTATTAACAGTTTAGAATATAATTTTAGTAACCTAATAAGCAGTAACGTTTTTTGTATCGTTAAAAAAGTATGTAAAAGTCTCGTGGATAAGAAGTAAATTTCTACTGGCTTAATAATTACATAGTTGGGTTTTTTGGCGTCCATGCACAAGTTGTACGTTACAATATTGTTACCAACGTAAATGTTTGAAAATATTTAAAAGCATGCGATGACACTTTTGAACTTTAAAACAGTAGAATAAAAATGTAAAACACTGTGATTTTCTTTATTTTATTCAATCCTTTTCATTTAGAACTTTTTAAAATAGTATTGATATTGATCTATACTAATCTATACAATTTATAGAAATATTATAAAGAGGAAAGATTTGTATTTTTGTATGTATGTTTATATTCTTTTCACACAAAAACTACCGGACCGATTTCAAAAATTCTTTAACTATTAGAAACCTGTATCTTTGCTGACCAACATAGGCTATATTACATTTAAAAAAAATAGGGATCCTTAATAAAAATGCAATAATGTAACGTAAAGTGTGAAAAACATTGTTATAAGAAATCTGCCATCGTATGCGCTGCAAAAACTATTGATGATAGAACAAAACAATGTTCTACAGTATTATAGAACGCATCAATATCTACAAAAAAGTTTACGATACCATGTGTAACTGTTAGAGTTATGCCACTAATTTTCAACGGAAAATGTGCAAACTAACTAGAACAGAGCCGCCATCGTAGTACAGAGGGACATCAAAAATATATGCATTAATGTGAAAGAATAAAAAGAGTATGTTATTCCTCTTATGTTTGAATTCCTCTAATAATAATAAAAAGAGTATGTTATTCCTCTATTGTTCCATATATCTATCCAATCTCTAGATTGGATAGATATATGGAACAATCGAAGATCGACGTAGAAGATAGATTATTAATACTGGGCGTAAATCGTTTAAGTCATTTCTGAGATACACGTCGACAAACAGAAAAACCAAGAAACAGAAAATTCTTAAATATCATTGTTTCTGGTTCTATTACTTTGTTAAATGCCCAAAATAATATTTTTTCTTATGAAAATAAAAAATGCCACTCTATGGTTTTCATAATTTTCACTTTAGAAATCTTAAGTGCGTTGTAAGCATACATTATTTATTAAAACAGGAACGTAGTTCCCTGTACTTAAACAAACAAATAATTCACAAATTTGAGCGGATGAAGCCGCGAACCGGTGGCTAGTTTCAAATAAAAGTGTAAACCTAATAAACAAATAAAAGTCGTATTCCTTAATCTAATTAACGTATATTTAAATTTGCAGGAACAATGATAACGATGAGTAACGGGAAATCGAACCTGCTGTACCAAGGATATACGTATTTCAAACATTATATAACGAAACACAAGGTGCGATGGAGTTGCACCAACTACCCTAAATGTAAAGGCTGTGTTTTTGCTGGAGAGGATCTCATTATAGAAAATATGGCTAAAGAACACAATCATGTTGCTAGAAAACTTCACCTAACTTCTGATGGCGTTTATATTAAATTATAGTTTAAATACTTTGATATTTCTTTGACTTGTTTACCCCCAACCAAACATTATAAGTTTGGCGAGCCTGTTCACCTGTATGTCTGTCTACGGCAACGTAGCACCAAAGCAGATGTCCCGATTTTGATTTTGAGGCAGTCTTGACGCAGGGGCACAGGAGTGTAACTGTACCGCGACGGTTGTGGGTTCGATCCCCACACGGAGGAATGAATTTATAAAAATATAAATATTCCTACATGCGGGATACAGCGTGAGCTCTTTTCTAGCAGTTTGTTTATTTTTCAGAACTTTTTGTGTTACGGAATTATTAATTATAATTTCCTATCGTCATATCAAATTTATTAAACAAAACACCAACAATGTGTGTAACAATTTCGTCGTAGTTTGAAAAAACGTATGGATTACTATATTGGATTACTTTATCTGATTTTCAGTATTTTTAAGATTGTTAAGTATTAACAGTTTAGAATATAATTTTGGTAACCTAATAAGCAGTAACGTTTTTTGTATCGTTAAAAAAGTATGTAAAAGTCTCGTGGGTAAGAAGTAAATTTCTACTGGCTTAATAATTACGTAGTTGGGTTTTTTGGCGTCCATGCACAAGTTGTACATTACAGTATTGTTACCAACGTAAATGTTTGAAAATATTTAAAAGCATGCGATGACACTTTTGAACTTTAAAACTGTAGAATAAAAATGTAAACACTGTGATTTTCTTTATTTTATTCAATACTTTTCATTTAGAACTTTTTAAAATAGTATTGATATTGATCTATACTAATCTATACAATTTATAGAAATATTATAAAGAGGAAAGATTTGTATTTTTGTATGTATGTTTGTATTCTTTTCACACAAAAACTACCGGACCGATTTCAAAAATTCTTTCACTATTAGAAACCTGTATCTTTGCTAACCAACATAGGCTATATTACATTTTAAAAAAATAGGGATCCTTAATAAAAATGCTATAATGTAACGTAAAGTGTGAAAAACATTGTTATAAGAAATCTGCCATCGTATGCGCTGCAAAAACTGATGATAGAACAAAACAATGTTCTACAGTATTATAGAACGCATCAATATCTTTAAAAAAGTCAGCGATTCCATATGTCAAACTACTGTAGTTATGCCAATATAACTACTTTTTTATATTTTATATATCATATATAGAGGCCAGTCGTGGCGCAGCGGGTTCGATCCCCACTCGAGGAGATGAAATATTTACTTACATTTATATTTCCATTTCTTCGCTCTGGTGTCGAAGTTAAGCGCGGCGTTGAGTTCTGCCACTTAACACGCAATGCCTCCAGAATTCGGCAGAAAGTGGGGAACGGAGTGTCTTAACACTAGGTTCCCTCTGTCTACCCTGCTGTGTGCGGGATACAGCGTGAAGCTAATTTAATTTAATTTTTTAATTTTATATGTTATTTTAATTTTTATCTTAAAATAAATAAATGTATTTTGATCAAATTAATTTTCTTTTAAAAATTAATGCCCTATAAAGCTATCATTTCTCTATGAGGATATAAATAAATAGTTATAAAAGTCAGTTATTTAATCATTACAAGATTCACACGTATTGTATTTACAGAATATCTCTATATATAATAAAAGGATAGAAAAGTCAATTCTGTACATGAAAGATATAAAAAAAAAAATAAAAATTAGGTCGGTTTATATGTCGATTATAGAACCTAAAAAACCACTCAACAGAATTCTTGTCTGTCTGTCCGTCTGTCTGTCTGTCGGTCGGATTGTTTGTTCGTCAGTCACGCAAAAACTACTAGACAGAAATTGATGATTTTTTGCATGGTGTTAGCCTAGGGTCCCAAGGTACATTTTTTTTGGGTTTCATTCCGAATTTCATTATAGTTTTCTTTAAAAAAAATAAAAACTGAAAAATGTAAATTACGTAAAATAACGATAACTACTGTATGAAATTAATTTATTTTTAGCATGGTAATAGTTCAAAATCTAATGCAATTTATACAATAGTTTTTATCATAGAGTACAAAGAAATTTTACCAGAAAAAATAACATAATTATATTTTTTTATAAAAAAAATCGACTTCTTCAATTTCAATCGGATTTCATACTCTGAACTTAACCAAACTTTCACCAAACCATCCTTTATATGTACGATTTAATGATTCTTTTTTTATTAGAAAGGGTACACATAAACTACCCTTTATGTGTACCCTTTCTAATAAAAAAAGAATCATTAAAATCGGTTGAGTTGATATTTAGATATTCGTCCATTTGTCGCGCACATACATAATTTTGGGATTTATATGATTTTCTCATAGATACCATTGTCGGAAATGAACTAAATTAAAATAAGACTATACGGGACGCACTAGCTTCCAAATAAAAAAAGAATCATCAAAATCGGTTCACACAGTCAAAAGTTCTGAGGTAACAAGGAAAAAAAAAATACAGTCGAATTGATGAGCTCCTCTTTTAAGAAGTCGGTTAATAGAAATCTGACATAATTAAATTACGATTATGTTATTTATTAAGAGGCCGGTCGTGGCGCAGTGGCACGAGGTGTGACTGCAAAACCGACTGGTTGTGGGTTCGATCCCCACTCGAGGAGATGAAATATTTACTTAAATTTATATTTCCATTTCTTCGCTCTGGTGTCGAGGCTAAGCGCGGCGTTGAGTTCTGCCACTCAACACGCAATGCCTCCAGAATTCGGCAGAAAGTGGGGAACAGAGTGTCTTAACACTAGGTTCCCTCTGCCTACCCTGCTGTGTGCGGGATACAGCGTGAAGCTAATTTATTTATTTTTTATTATTTTATTTAATCATAATTAAAAAGAAAAAACTAAATTAAGGCCGTTCGTCGCACAGGGGCACAAAATGTAACTGTAAACTGGTTGTGGGTACGATTCCCACTTGAGGAAATGAAATATTTATTTAAATTTATATTTCCATTTCATCGCTCTGGTGTCGAGGCAAAGTGTGGCGTTGAGTTTCACTGCTCAGCACGCAATGCCTACAGAATTCCGCGTAAAGTAGGGAACAGAGTGTCTTAACACTAGGTTCCCTCTGCCTACCGTGCTGCGTGTGGGATACAGCGTGAAGCTGAAAAAAGAAGTACAATTAATAGTTGTTTAGTCTACCATAATTATTATTTTAAACGTCAACGTTGGTGACATTAACAAAAATAATAAAATAGGTATATTTGTCGGGACTAGCTCAAATGGCGATGTCTACAATAAAAAGTATATGTATTTGGGAAGTAAATTCTGATTGTGAGTTCATATTTTATAAAAGTTTATATTGTGTTTAGATGACGAGGTAATGTCAATACATTTTAATCATTGACAAGTACGTTGCACTCATTTACAGTAGATATATTTCTCAAAAGAACTTTCTCAAGACTTTATATACAAAAAATACATTAAATAATCATGTTAAGGAAGTATCAAATATATTTAATGAATTAATACGGGCGGGATAAAGCGTGGATCTGGTTTTAACTTTGTGTGAACCGATTAAAATAAAGTCCAGTCAAGTTGAGGCCAGTCGTGGCGCAGCGGCACGAAGTGTGACTGTAAAAACTGGTTGTGGGTTCGATCCCCACTGGAGGAGATGAAATATTTACTTAAATTTATATTTCCATTTCTTCGCTCTGGTGTCGAGGACAAGTGTGGCGTTCAGTTCTGTCACTTAACACGCAATGCCTCCAGAATTCGCAGAAAGTGGGGAACGGAGTGTCTTAATACTAGGTTTCCTCTGCCTAACCTGCTGTGTGCGGGATACAGCGTGAAGCTGAATAAAATAAAACTAATAACTAAATATTTAAGGGCAAATTACCAAAATACAAACAAAAAAAGGATTTAAATTGGTTAAGCCGTTTCTGAGATTATCGTGAACAAACGCACAGACGAACAGACCAACTGACCAATGCTATTACATCGTTAAATGTAATATCTTCCATGTACAGACCGATGAGTTAGGATTTTATTGTAAGTATCGATAAGTTATATTTTTATTTCAAACATCCAATTGAAGATTCTTATGGGAGGTACGAAAATGCGACCTAAAGTTTTAATAACTTTCTCACTAAAAATCTTAATTGCGTTGCAAACATACATTATAGGTGTATCAAAACACGAACATAATTCAGTGTGTTCATTAAATAATTCTGTGGTTTAAGCGGGCGAAGCCGCGAGCAGGTCGCTAGTATTACAATAAAAAGCAAATAGAAACAATCAAACCTATTTAACCGCTACCGCACCAAGCTCTCGTGTTCGCTCCTGAATCGGTTGAGACGTTTCTGAGATAGACGTCGACAAACAGAAAAACCAAGAAACAGACAAAATTTTAAAATATCGTTGTTTCTATTTCCTTTTGTTTTTTGATTTGTTCTATTACCTTGTTAAATGCTCCCAATAATATTTTTTATAATTTATTAAAACAGGAACGTAGTTCCCTGTAAAACAAACAAATAATACACAAATTTAAGCGGGCGAAGCAGCGAGGTGGAGCTGGAGCTGGTAGCTTCAAATGAATGTGTAAACCTAATAAACAAATAAAAATAATATAATAAAATAATTAACGTATATTTAAATTTGCAGGAACAATGATAACGATGAGTAACGGGAAATCGAACCTGCTGTACCAAGGGTACACGTATTTCAAACATTATATGACGAAACACAAGATCCGATGGAGTTGCACCACCTACCCTAAATGTAAAGGCTGTGTTTATGCTGGAGAGGACCTCATTATAAAAAAAAGGGGTAAAGAACACAATCATGTTGCTAGAAAACTTCATTTAACTTCTGATGGCGTTTATATTAAACTAGCGGCCCCCCCAAGGCTTCGCCCCCTTAAAATACATAATTATTGATTTAATTAGCGATATGATTGACAACTCTAATGGCTTCTAATATGATTTTTTTACGACATTATCGTAATTTCTATAAGAATTTTTGATTGATTCTAACTAAAAAATACGACCAATGTTGATATTTGATATTCATAAAATATACATAAAGCTAATTCTTTATTGTATGTATATATTTTTGTAACATTACGTTCTTTTTATCTATGTTATGTTTTTAAAAATTGTTAAATGTGCTGATGTCACTTAATAATTTAATGTACTGCTTCAGAAACAGCCTTACATGTTAAATTATTGATTTGGGTACGAATTCATAATATTCTTTGTAATAACTGTAAATAACTGTAATGATTGCATATTAACTCCTGTACAGTTTTTAAATTAGTTACATATATTATTAGCTAAATGTACAATTGGCAAATGTGTAGTTATTACAGAGTACACGTAGAAAGGATGTTTTAGGCATTTTCATATAGATTTACTAGCGGACCCGGACGCGGCTTCGCCCGCTTGAACTATACGAATGCTTATTACATATATTTATGAAATTGTTTTTGAAAATATCTAATTTGAATGAAAAAAATTATAAGTAAACGTAATCATATTAAAATATTTATAAAAAAAAAATTAAACAAAACCAGCTACATTATTAATATCATCAAAGTAAAATAAATATTTAAAAGAATTAAAATTAAATGTGTTGTGCTATGTTTTTGCAAGTGCATGTGGTTATCTTCTATCTATCTATATATATAAAAGGACTTGTGCTGACTGACTGAGGTAAGACGCACGCAGAGCCGTAACCGCTGATGGTAGAAACGTGAAATTTGGGCAGATGTTTATTTTCATATTCTGGACATCCACTAAGAAGGGAATTTGAAAAATTTTAACCCTAAAGGGATGATATAGGGGTTGAAAGTTTGTATGGATTTTTTTTTAAATCTGTACCGATTTTTATAAAATTTGAAATTCAGACTCTTAAAAATATTTCATTGAACATGTGTTTCATGGTTTTTAAGAATCCACCCCCTAAGGGTTCAAATAAGGGGTTGAAAGTTTATATGGAAAAATCTTTAAATTGCCACCGATTTTTATAAAAATTTAAATTCAGACTATTAAAAATATTTTATTGAACACGTGTTTCGTGGTTTTTTTTTAATTCACTCCTAATAAGCGGGCGAAGCCGCGCGCGCCCTCTAGTTTACATAATACTTAAATACAATAAAATTTTTTATATTTTTAGTCTCTGTCTGTCTTTCTTTTTATTGATTTTTCTTTAGATTTCTGATTTTTATTGGACTTTCAGTGATCGATTTTACTGATTTACCCGGGAAAAATCTTTTTACACGTTTTCCTTGCGCGCGTACATAGATACTATATGAAATACCTAACTAAAGTCCTTTCTACATTAAATATGATAAGTTTTGCGAGCAATATCAAATAAAATCCCAAAAAACTAAAACCATATTTTATTAAGTATATAACAACGCAATAAATAACCATCCAAGATGAAATAACCAACAATTCTTTCCTTAAATAATAAGTACTTAAATAATATTATGCCGCTGCCGCACAGGGCCGCAACTTACACCACACCAAGAAATTTATGAAAATCTAACTAAACTACTACTCAAATAAGCGAAGAACCAAAGAAAAATATAAATTAATTATAATTACATAAAAATTAACAGTAATTCGAAAATGTATGAAAATTTACAAAACTGTCAGTCATCTGCCCGTTCGCGTCGGTCATACTATGCCGCTCGTAGGCTAGGTCATTTAGTTAGCTAGGTCGAATCAGTGACATCTCCTTAATTATTTATTAGAATGTTATACAGTAAACTATAATTTCAATCTAGATAAAATGTTAAAAGTGACTATTACATTCATTTTCATAAGGATCAATATAAAATTATAGAAAATACATACAACAAAAACCCGATAAATATAAAGTAAATTAATTAAAATGATTACTTTTGCTTAACCTTCAGAGATAAACATGGTATATGTATCGCGGACATTTTTAAACATTAAAGAACAATATTTTTGTAAAACATTGTTTTTATGTATCTCATAAGGTTGAGTCGACGCACGCCATGTATGCGTTAAGCTCATTTTGGGTGACGTTTTCTTATAACAAACAAACTTTGCAAACCGTTGCTTAGCAACGGTCGGTTGTTATTAACATGGCGGAATAAATTGCCTGTCAAACTAAAAAGTATTTTAATATATTAGTATATATCGACAATATTACAAATATGGGGAAAAAAGTAACCTATGTTCATCCGAAGACCCTTAAGTATCTCTTTATGAGTGTTTTATCACAATTGAATTAGCGGTTTGGCCCTGATTGCGTAACAGACAGACAGACAGAGTTACTTTCGAATTTATAATATAGGTATGGATCATAGTTTAATATTTTGATATTTCTTTGACTTTAGTTTAGATTTGTTGTGTAAGCTTTTTTTAACACCCGACCAAACATTATAAGTTTGGCGAGTCTGTATATGTGTTCTGTATCTGTATGTCTGTCTATGGCAACCAAGAAGATGTTCCGATTTTGATTTTGTTGAGTTAGCTATGATCCAAGAAAATATGTATAGCTGCTTAAAAACTGCGACGGTTCGGGGTCCGATCCCCACACGGAGGAATGAATTATTATTTATTAATATTTTAATTTCCTCGCTCTGGCATTAAGGCAAAAGTCCGGCGTTGAGTTCCGCCACGTGTTAAGACACTGTAAGAAGAGGTGTCTTAACACTATGTTCCCTGTTCTTTCCTAGCAGCGTTCTGAACTTTTTGTGTTGGAGAATTTTAATGATAATTTCCTATCGTCATATCATATCTATCAAACAAGCATATAACAATTTCGTCGTAGCTCGAAAAGAACTTATGGATTAATTGATTAGAGCCCTCCTAAAACTGTAAATAGATAAGTTATAAAAATAAGTTATATATAAGTTATTCGTTTCTACTCCATTCTTTTTATTTTTGTTTATTTACTAAATAATACAGCTCGCTAATTCTTTTTTTAACTTTTTTAATAATATGTAATTCTTGAGGTATGCGTGTCAAGTGGCGGAATTCACAGCAACGACGCGCGCCTCTTAAATAAAGTGTGTAAAGGAAAAAAGAACACAGCTTCTTTTCTTCTTATTTTTTGTCCTTTGGTTAAAAAGTTGAAAGATTCAATTCCAAAATGAGATTTTTTTGTAGATTTCTAAGATATTGTAAAACATAATAGTATTGTATGTGGAAGAATTATGTTTGTGTGAATGCTTTATAATAAATCGTAAAATTTCTTATTTAAATATTGTTTAATTTAAATATGTATATAATTCAATTGTTTGATATTCTTATTTGATAATATCTAAAATAAAAAAAATATTTGTAAAAACAAAAACCCCGACTGCATCAAATTAAAAAGAAAATAAACAAGCCCAATAATTTATTAGGATTAACAGTCGGGACCTCTTTAAATTATGCGGGGTTCCTGGTAAAGATTTTATTGATTGAAGAATTACTTATAGGTCCCGACTGTTAATCCTAATAAATTATTGGGCTTGTTTATTTTCTTTTTAATTTGATGCAGTCGGGGTTTTTGTTTTTACAAATATTTTTTTATTTTTAATTTTTTTGTTAGAATTTATTATGGTAATGATAATTATGATATACCTTTTCGAAATCCTGAAATTAAGCTCTTGAATTTGATACCCATATTGTAGTGTTCGGAACGAAATTTTTTTTTTCACTAAGTCCAATGGCGTACCACAGCCGCCATGATTATTTTTTATTAACGTCACCTATCTAAGAACACTTGGGCTGCTAATACAAATCTAACGATACCTCAAATATGTAAATCCGTTCAGCGGTTCTGGAGATACGAGGTAATAAAGAATATTACATACATACAAGATACGCGCGAAAAACATAACCCTTCCTTAGCAGTCGGGAATAACTAACTACTTACTAAAAAAACAAAAAATTACTAAAAGAAACAAACTTTCTAAATGTTTTTTCATGGTGAATTATATTTTACTTATAACTAGCCCTTTCATTTGATTCTCGTTTTAGGTAGGATCTATCTCATTTTAGATAAACAACAATTTTGATTTCATTGTCATCAGAACTGAAGCCGTAATCCAAATTTCAGCTTAAGATGGGTCAATTGGATTTGCGATTTCACGTGCGTGTAGACGCATACAAACAATTGCCATGTTTGTAAAAAAGATTATTAGAATATTAATATATATATTTTTTGAGCCCAGTTATGGCGCAGGGAAAACCGACTGGTTGTGGGTTCGATCCCCACTTGAGTAGATGAAATATTTACTTAAAATTATATATCGATTTCTTCGCTCTGGTGTCGAGGACAAAGCACGGCGTTGATTTCTGCCACTCAACACGCATTTCCTCCAGAATTCGGCAGAAAGTGGGGAACTGGTTGCTTATAGACACAAGTACCTGCTAGTATTATACTAGTAATTTACTAGTTTTATTCTATTACTTCACATGGAATTATAGAATATCTGAAATAAATATCTTTTGTTTGATTTTGTTCTAATTAAAAGAAATTTGAAATGATTTAAAATGATATATAACGATAACTATATAATATAATTTTCAATCTTCTAACACCGAGTCATGAATATACTAATAATACGTTTTAAGTTTCATAAATTTTCAAAAAATCATAAGATTTTTTATTAATACTTTCTTTATCTTTTAGTAACAGAACTTATAAATACAATAGATAAAAGGCAACACTTGAAATATAAGGGCTACTATTATTCAAAAAAGAGTGAACATATTTGGAGATGTATATCGACAAACGCTTGTTACGCTACTATTACAGTGGACGCAGACTATATAGTTAGGAAGGAAAAGCAATTTCATAATCATGCACCAGCATTTTTCCAGAAATTGACCAATGGGAAGTATATACGGATAAGGAAAACGCAGTCATATCGTAATTGATCGTAACTTGTAACAATTTTATTAAATAAATATTTTTTGGTAATAAGATCGTTCTTTATATTTACATCGTTTACCCTGACACATAGTTTTTAATAGAAGACAAAATGGTTTAACGATTAGATTTCACTCTCTCTCCATCTTGAATATGAATGTCAACCCAAAAAAGAATTATTAGCATTAGCGATAAATGTTTTAGCGATAATTATTTTACCTTGAAATTTCTCATAACTATATATAAAAATAAAAAAATATTTCTTTCAAGATACCATACCAGAATATATTCAAGTGCACAATGGGAAAAAGTTTATTATGTACAAACAGTACACCTACACTATTGGATGTAAATCACAGAAATGGACAAAATGGCGATGCAGTTCAGGATGTAAGGCGAAAATAAAGATTTCTCATTCAGGACATCTGATCGACACAGAAAATGAACACAACCACGCTCCACCTAAATATCTGAAACTCAAAAGTGGGATATATGCTAAAATTTCATAATTTTACTTGAGATTTGGTTTTAGTCAAATAAATCTGAAGTTTTGTCACAGCAGTGAATGTACTATCTACGATATTTGTTTTTTGACGTGATTGAATTTTATAAATCTTTAAAAGCTTTTTGTTCAAAATAATGATAACTCAGCGATAATAATTGAATTCAATTCATAAAAATATTATTTTTTTCATCAATGTTTTGACGTTATCACGTAAAATAATTAATATCTCTTTAGATTTTACATTCAATTAAACCACTTTTATGTGTTTTATTTTTATTGTATATTAATGTTGATGATTTATTACGTAAAAATTATACAATAGAAATTATAATTGCTAATACTATTCACCATTAGTTATTTACAGTTCCTCAGAGGAATCAATTTGCATCTTACTGTCATTAATCTGTTCTCTTCTTTTTATTATGGCGTTTCGAGCCTTAATAAAAAATTATTCATCTGTATTCGCACACACACTTGCTAGTGTTTAATATCATTCAAACACTAATTCCAATATTGACATAGTGTCATAACACTTCATATTTTTAAATTTAAAAAAATGTTTACTTTATGTTCTATTATTCTTACTAAAATATGCATGTTCAATTTTATATTGAGAATAGACTTATTAGAAAGTTTATCATTTTAACTATATATTATAAGTTGTATATTGTGTTTCTCAACTTTTATATTAGAAATAAATGTGACTTAAAATGATTTTTTTTTTATTTTTATAATAAAATTTTCGAGTCCGGATCTAGTTTATTTCGAATAAAATGCTCTAGTATTCAACATATCATTAATTTGGTACAACAGTAACGTACTTTTTGAAATATACTAGCGATAGTTCCGCATATACAGAGTGTTTTTGTCAGCACCACTTTAAATGAAACTACAGCTTTAACTACTTTATAAAAGCCCAATACAATAGTTTTTTTTCCCAAAAAATGTTTTTTTTTAATACAAAATAAATAATAAATGATCATTGCAAGGAACGACGCACGCAAACATAAACCTATCAAAGGGAAACCGCCGCATACGCCTCATTCCGAAATCCAGTCATAGGTATTAGCGGCAAAGTTCAAAGTTGATTAACCTTTAGTAGTATTTTTGCAATAGTATGTGTTTACGTTGTTGGTATCTTTGCGTAACTTAATACAGGCACACGAAATACAGGTGTGTATAAATATCGTGAAATGAAAAAAAAAATTCTACGTCTAAAGTGTTGAGGGATCTTGATTAATTTCTTTAGGTATGGGTTTCAAATATTTTACCTAAATATTCTATATGGTGTACCCGTTAAAGAACCGCTGACGCTTCCACCATGTATATATACATATATACGGACAGACTCTTTCTGTAAATATAAATTGCAATCAAAGTCTATACTTTGATTGCGTCTTCGTATATATTTCAAAAAGTGCATTTTATCGTTGTTGCAGCATATGAACGATATGTCCTGCATAATTTTATTTTAATAAAAAATATGAATCTAACGACCGCTATGCTCAAAAGGTATTTTCAACAGTCAACTAATATAATTATTGTAATTGGTTCCATTGCAGATGAATACGAAATGATCACTCTGGTAAACGGTAAAAGCTTTTTAATGTACAAGGGACACACGTACTGTTTCCAATGCGAAACTAAAGCAGGCCAACGTATGAGATGCACGAAGACATCAATTTGTAAAGCTTTCTTAGTTCTCTCCCATGACGGAGTAATAATGAAACTAAGAGGCGAACATACACACAATCAACAAAACTACCAGCGGTTAGCTAACGGCAAATACATGAAACTTTACAATTAAAAATTTGTTAATGTAAAATGTTGCATCTACTTCACATACAATTTCACGCTGTATCCCGCACACAGCAGGGTAGGCAGAGGGAACCTAGTATTAAGACACTCCGTTCCCCACTTTCTGCCGAGGTTGATTCTAAAGGTATTGCGTGTTGAGTGGTAGAACTCAACACAGGCCCACTTAGGTCCGGAAACACTAAATTTGTAATCGTATAGAATATCTATACGATTTCTGAATGTAGTCGTGAGATGAGGATCAACTGCGTCTATTGTATGAGTAATCATCTTGACAGAAATATCTCATAGCTCTGATGTTTTCTTGATGTCTATGGACTTAAATGTCTTAACAATGTGTTAAGTTGATCGATATTAATTTAAAATCTACATTACATTTGTATACGCTCTCCTTAAGTAATTTTTCAGCAACGACAGTTGTGGATTTTGGTTGTGGAAACTGGAATATCAGCAAAATTAAACCTTCAATATATGAAAAAGTTTATTACGCAAAAAGATAAATGCGAAGCTAAAGTTAATTCCCATTTAGAAAATATCTCTAAATATAGAAAATATAAGTTTTATACACAGCAGTCATTTGGATATGGGCAGAATTAAATTGGTAGCGTTACCTGCGATACAAATATAATTTGCAAGCAAATTGTTTCTATCATTAGATTTACAATTATTCGAATAATTTTTATGTTTTTCACGATTACTATTATTTTTATTAGTATATGAATGATAAAAATAATTTCTTACGTAAAAATTACCCATTAATAACATACTCTTCATATGAACTCAAATTAAAATTTCAAATAGAAATTATAAATGCTAGTGCTACTTACTATTTTACCATAATATAACATTTTTTTTGTACTTAATTTTCTCAAATTTATATTGGAGAATAGTAATAAAATTTATCATTGTAAATATATCATCTAAGTTACATAAAGTGTTTTTTTAAACATTTCTAATAAATAAGTATTTTACATAAAGTGATTCTCAAATTTTCTGTTAAAAATAAATGTAACTTAAAAAAATGAATTTTATTTCTATACCACCACAGAACATAGCAGAGGGCTGAGACTCAATCAGTTAGTTAATAAAATTGTTATCATTTGTTTCATTGCAGGTGAATACGAAATGATCACACTAATAAACGGAAAAAGCTTTTTAATGTACAAAGGATATACGTATACTTTCCGATGCCAAACTAAAGCAGGAATACGTATGAGATGCACACAGACATCATTTTGTAAAGTCTTCTTAATTCTCTCTCACGACGGAAAAATTATGAGAATAGGAGGCGAACATACTCACAAGCAACAGAGCTACCGGCGGTTAGCTGACGGCAAATATATGAAACTTTACGAGTCCAAAATTAATTAATTTATTTACGAGGCCCTCATGGCGCATTGGTAAAGTAAAGTATGTAATCGATTGAAGCGCTGGTTCCGCGATGCCTCAAAGGGATGAATTATATTCATTTACCTTCTCTGATAAGGAATGAGGCGCGGCGTTATTAAGTAATGAATAAGTTACATCATGTCATCATCATTTTAATGTCAAATTTTTCGAAATGGTATACAAATTTACTTATTAATAAAACGTATAAAAATTTGAACCTGCGCCTCGTTGAAAACCGTCCAAGCGCTCTGATCAGCTAAGCCATATGTTCAATTTAATTTTTATACGTTTTTATAATAAGATTTTTTTCTTAAGTGTTAACACTTTAAAAATGTTTAAAAGTATCTAAATGTATTAATTTGTACAATTTGCCGTAAAACAGATTGTGACATGACACTGTGAGTTTAGGTTAAGGTACAGATGTGTAGATATATACATATGTACAGAAAAAACATACAATATATAAATTTATAGTGTATTTGGTATCTTAGAATATTTAATGTCTAAATAACGCTCGAAGAATTTGATATTTTTATAATTAGAGCGATGAATGGTTTAAACTTTATTACTTTACACTCTTTAAATTAACTAAAATAAAAGTTATTAAAATGAGTAATAAAATACAGTGGTCGCTAAGGTTATTTAAAATAACTTATTTATAACTGCTCAGAGACATCAACTCCAAGCCTTATTGTCATTAATATGAATTTGAATTCGTACTGTACTTATTTTTTAGTTATATGAGTAATATATTTTTAATTTCTCTACATGTTACTATATGTTAATTTTTTATTAAGAAGAGATTTAATTATTATTATTATTATTATTTTTTTATCTTCACGCTGTATCCCGCACACAGCAGGGTAGGCAGAGGGAGCCTAGTGTTAAGACACTCCGTTCCCCACTTTCTGCCGATTTCTGGAGGCATTGCGTGTTGAGTGGCAGAACTCAACGCCGCGCTTAACTTCGACACCAGAGCGAAGGAATGGAAATATAAATTTAAGTAAATATTTCATCTCCTCGAGTGGGGATCGAACCCACAACCAGTCGATTTTACAGTCACACCTCGTGCCACTGCGCTACCACTGGCCTCAATTATTATTAGTAAATTGTTCATGTAAATGTACGTACACAAAAGTTGGATTAAATGATCTCTCAATTTTTTTTGTTAATAATAAATGTGACTTAAAAACTTTATATATTTTGTTTCAATTCTAACAACTTTCAGTGGATAACATTTCTCACTTACTTTCATTTCGTTGTACTATTTATTATAAGGTAATATAGTATCCAATATGTTATTATATTGACCTACTATTCAGCCTCTATTTTATTAGTATATGAATCAAAAACCTTACTCTCAAAATATATGAGCTAATATAATTATTATCATTGGTTTTGTTGCAGCAGAATACGAAATAATCAGTTTGGTAAACGGAAAAAATTATTTAATGTACAAGGGATATACGTATTGTTTCGGATTCAAAACTAAAGAAGGCCTACGTATGAGATGCACAAACACATCGTATTGTAAAGCTTTCTTAGCCCTCTCTCATGACGGAGGAATAATGAAAATAGGAGGTGAACATACTCACAAGCAACAGACCTACCGGCGGTTAGCTAGCGGCAAATATGTAAAAATTTAAGTTTCCAGGATTAATTATGATGAATCTATTAACAAGGCCAGTCGTGGCGCAGCGGCACGAAATGTGACTGTAAAATCGACTGGTTGTGGGTTCGATCGCCACTCGAGGAGTAAATATAATAAAATATTTCATATATTTACTTAAATTTATATTTCCATTTCTTCGCTCTGGTGTCGAGGCTAAGCCCGGCGTCGAGTTCTGCTACTCAACACGCAATGCCTCCAGAATTCGGCAGAAAGTGGGGAACGGAGTGTCTTAACACTAGATTCCCTCTGCCTACCCCGCAGTGTGCGGGATACAGCGTGAAGCTATTAACAAGGCCTTTGTGGCGCAGTCAAAGGCAAGACAAAGCGCGGCTTTGAGTTCCGCCACTCAACACATTATGTCGTGAATGAAAAGCTAAGAACAGTGTGTCTTGACACTTAAGTCTTACCTTGTAGTATGTGACATGTATAGCAATTGTCTTCTATCTTTCTTCACAGTATACGTCTGCGAGTTGTGACTCAACTCGTTTCCGTTTTCCATGTATTATAAATTCCTGACATAAGTTTTTTTTTAGCTTTACGCTGTATCGCGCACATAGCAGACTAGGCAGGAGGTAACCTGGGAACAACTTAATTCTCATTATAACACTTCCGTTCTCCATTTTCGAAGGTATTGTTTGTTGAGTAGCGGAAGCGGAGCGCGGCGTTAGCTGCGCTTTCTCTCGTCACCAGAGAAAGGAAATGAAAATATTAAATATTTCATTACAACAACCTGTCACGTTTACTGTCCCCCTGTGTCACGTCGGCCTCGAAACCCTCAAATATACAGTTTGTTAGTATTTTTACCGTATTACACTTTTTTAGACCAAAATATCGTATGTACTTACTGTTATCTGCGTATAGTAAAATAAACTCAGAGAACCTAACAATTCGTTCTTTACTTTTCGACTTATTTTAGAGATATTGCGTTTTAAGTAGAAAAACTCGATTCCGCACCTTGTTTTATTACCAGAAAGAGAAAAATAAAAAATACTTAATTCCAACTAGGGGTTGAAATTATAAAATAATAATGAACATAACACACATTACCATATGTTTGACAATTTATATCATTAAGTGACACAAACGTTACTATAGCAACGCGTATTCTATGTTTCAATTGGTGCTGTAGTTTCGACGTTTCTTTTGTTTTTCTCTTGTACAATAAAGAATATTATTATTTTTATGATATTGCTTATAATTTATTAATATTGTTAAACCCAACCTAAATAATTAACTATCAATGTTGAACCATCTTTAATAACAATGTTATTATAAAAGTATTTTCTGTTTAGAAATGGAAATTATAAAAGAAATAACCATGGTAACTGGCAAAAGATTTCAAGTTTATAAAGGATATACTTATGGAGGTGAAAAACAACTGAGATCTACATTACGGTATAGATGTACAGCGGGCTGTGGAGCATGTTTATATATTACATCGAATAAAGAGATAGCGGAGCCGCTGCCTGTGCATAGTCATCCACCGCCCAAACTGTTTCTTCTTCGAAACGGAACTTATGCGAAACTGAAATGATTTGGTACTTGTTTAATCGTTGATAAAACCGAAATAGAAATAGGATCTCAATTTGATGCGGACTCTGAAGGAAGAGTATGAAAGTTATGGTCTAAGCCTGAATGGAAGATACGAGATGGATGTGAAAAAACGCACCATTAACCCTGCTACCGGCACGCTGTCGGTAACGTGTGTATCACAGAAGAAGAATGAAAGAAAGATAAATGCTATGGAGATACGATCTTTTTATAGGATATGCGGAGTCAGCTTAGCTGAATCGAATTGAATCCAAATCGAATCCACAATAAATAAGCAGAATCACATGTACTAGCGAAGATATCACTGTGAGAATGAAGAAGAACATGCTCAGTTGGTTTAGACGAATGAGTGTTGAAAGAAACTCCTCCGAAAGGCATATACGAAGAGTTTGATAACAGTGGACGAAGCGAAAGAAATATACAGAGACCGTAGCGCTTATCGCTCCATTGTCTTTGACGTCGAGCTAAGTTTTTTTATAAGCTTTCATATTTATGTAAACATTGTATATTATACGAATATATCATAAATATATTGAAAGGTTTGATAGGCTGTTTGTACCATTTGTTCCAATAATCCATAAAAAACTGTTAAATCCAAGTAATTTTTCATTTCACTCATATAATTATATTGCTAACTCTGGAAATATTTCAAATTTAGAGCTTGAATTTCATCACAAGTGAACATAGAACTTTGAAGCCAGTCGTGGTGCAGGGGCACAAAGTGTGCGTGTTAACGCGACTAGTGTAGGTTCGAACCTCACTCGAGGAAATGAAATATTATTTTACATTTATATTTTTATTTTATCCCTCTGGTGTTGAGGCAAAGCGTGGCGTTGAGTTTCGCCACACAATACACAATGCCTCCAGAATCCGGCGGAGAGTGGAGAACCGAGGGAACACTAGGTTCCCTCTGCTACCCTATTGTGTGCATGAACCAGAACACAAAACTCGGGCGTCGAGCTCTTACAGATCCCCCATTATGTTTTCGACATTATGTTTTCGATATTAACATTTAACTTGGCTCGTATTTGTCATTTAAGTTTGTTTGTATATAGTATTTACATTGAAACGTTTAAATTCATATTATTTTGTTAGAAATCAGAAGTGACATATATTAAAAATAAAACGTTACTAAAATACAAAACACCTGTTAACACATCATAAGTGGATGGTGCTTACAACTAATATTATCTGGGGTTTGTAAATGATGTGAAGCATGGAGCAGTGCCTAGGACTTGCGACCATAGGTGTAGGCTTCAGGGTACCCTTTCCGTTATAACAAGACTCGCCTTCACTGCTCCAGCCCAGTGTAATTATAAAAAGGTCTTAACCACATTTATAATTAAAATAACAATTAATTAATCAAATAATTAACTTTTCAAATAGGCGATGTTAGTCAGTGGCAGAGCAAGAGTCAAGACTGAGGGTACAACGCCTGATCGTTCATAAATAATTTGTAGGGTTGAATGAATAAGAATTGATGTCGCGCCTCATACTGGCGTGATCGGTAGGATCGTTTAAAATTCTATAGGCAGCTTACATGTTATACCGACGATATATTATATGAAGTTATAAATATAGCTTGTTTGTAATTTCAAACCTCTTATTTCAATATTTATATAATAAAACGGATAAATCCAAGTCGAATTTTATTTAACCTATATAATTATATTGCTAACTCTTAAAATGTTTCAGTTTCGTTTGCGTCATCACAAAGGGGCGGAAGACTACTAGTTTTCAAGGGCTACTCGTATAGCGTACAAAAATTTAGACACGACCTTATCTACTGGCGATGCACTATGTCGAAGTCGGGAACCTCGAAGCGTTGTACAGCAAAAGTGCTTACCAATGAGCATTACGAGGTCCTTGATGATATCGGATCCCATTGTCATAAACAACCAAATTTTTTTAAAAAGGACGACCAATTAGTCAGAATGTATTGATTGGAATAATAGTATGCTTTAAGGAACAAAATATTTTATAAATCGAAACCATGGTATGCCGCGAAACAGCTTTTGACTAGAAACGCGATGATTTGTGGATCACACAATGATAGAAAGATTGGCGGAGAGTAGGGAAAGGAGGGTCTTAACACTAGGTTCCCACTGTCTACCTGTTACATCTGAAATACAAAATGACATTGAAACAACTACCTACTACGAAATGCCTAAAAATAAAATAACTAACTATTATTGTGAAAGATAATGTTCGTTTCGTACAAAGTTAATCAAAATTTTATTATAAATATGAACAGGATACAGGATATTTGTATGGCGAATATTATTATATGGAAAATTGAGAAAAGTTTAAGACTGTTAACAATTTTATAGAAATTTTATAGCATAACTTAAATATTAAAAGTTTTTGTTGGTTTTATTTATTTTAAACTGTATGTGTTGTTATCTATTTTAATGTCACTTAACGATTATGTGATTGCTTTTCCATTTCTAAATATTTTTGTTTCGTAAGTGTGACTTATGAAATAGAAATATTTTTAATAAAACATATCGAAAATTGAATTACACCATAAATTAATTATATCCTATGTAATACATACAAGAATTTCTACATGCTTGATGAGAACGTAGGACTTAGTCGTCAGAGCGCTTACACGGTTTCTAAGAGTCGCGTTTAATTTTTTATACGTTTTCTAAAAAGTATTTGGCAATGTGATTTTTTCTTCGAGATAAAGAAATAAAAAAACAATGTCGATTTCAGTATGCGTGTGCAATTTTAATTAGGATACATTATATTTATTATAAATTATATGTATGTTAAAATAAATGGGAGAGTATAAAACATATATTTATCGGTTCTGCAATTTGAAAAATTATCTATATATTAATATGTGAGGCAATCAATAGCTTTGAACCCCTTTTTTCGGGCGTTGTGCGTACGGAGCAGTATGAAATTTGGCACACTTATCTATACTAATATAATAAAGCGAAAGAGGTTGTTTGTCTGTTTAAATGCTAAGATCTCTGTATCTACTGGTCCGATTTACTTTCTTTTTGTTTTGTATGAAAGCTGCATTATTCAGAAGTGCTATAGGCTAACATTACGGTGTAAGTCTTAGTAAACCTTAAATAACGAAATAATAATAATAAGGAACGCCTTCAAATTACTTTAAAATTGCTTTAGGCGCGTGCGCTGCACATATAACTTATTATACGTCATTACGTTGTATAACAAACATATTCAATTTTATTACATCTAAAATAAACTCCGCGACGCCATATATCTATCTCTTATAAATAAGTGACAATAAGGCATTTTGTGACAAAAAATATTTGAAAATTGTAAGGTGATATTTCATCGATTTTTATTTCACATGTGTATTAAAATTTACGAGCGAAAGTTATTTCATCATCAAGGAAATTTAATGTTGATATTCTTTAGATTTTATAGCATGTAATTTGGACGTATACTTTTCGAGAAAATGTAAAATTAAAATAATTCAACGCTCTGTTACGGTCGCAAGCCTAGACTCGAGTCCCGCGGGGGGCGCCCTTTCTGCCGATGACGTCCTATCATACAACCACGTAGTGTTCATGATTGAATGTTTTAATCTGTTGGCAAATGCAGCATAATAAAAGTATTATAGGTGGTATGCGGGCGAAGCCGCGAGTGGGCCGCTAGTAGTTTATATGAAGGAGAAGTGTAGAACACTAATATTGTTCTATAATAATGCTTATAAACTATATTAAATCAATAAACAAAACATTACACACACTACCATACATTTGAGAATATTTACAATTTTATGTTTATAAAGTGGCATACGCGTTGCTATGGCAACGCCAACGCGTATTATTATGTATCAATTGGTTCTCTAGTTTTTAATAAACATTATTTTATTTAAAAAAATTAATAACGCTGGAAGAATTTCATATTTTTGTAATTAGATCGATCTGTGGTTTAAACTTCATTACTTTACACTCTTTAATTTAACTAAAATAAAAGTTATTACAATGAGTAATAAAATACAGTGCTGCTAAGGTTATTTAAAATAACTTATTTATATCTGCTCAGAGACATCAATTCCAAATCTTATTGTCATTAATCTGAATTTGAATTCGTACTGATTTAATGCTATTTAAACATTAATTGCAATCCGTAGTACTTATTTTTTTAGTTGTATAATATTTTTAATTTCTCTATGTTTCTATATGTTAAATTTTTATTAAGAAGAGATTTAATTATTATTAGAAAATTGTTAATGTAAATGTCCGTATACATACAAAAGTTGGATTAAATGATCTCTCAAATATTTTTGTTAATAATAAATGTGACTTAAAATCTTTATATATTTTGTTTCAATTCTAACAGCTTTCGCCACTCCGTTTGCGTGGATAAGATTTCTAGCTTACTTTCATTTCGTTATACTATTTACTATACGTTACTATAGTATCCAATATGTTATTATATTAACCTCCAATTTCCAATTCCTATTTAGAACTTGAATTGTGGCACAGGAGCACAAAGTGTGCCTGTAAACGCAACTAGTTGTGGGTTCGAGCCCCGCTCAAGGAAACGAAATATTTATTTATATTTTCATTTCATCCCTCTGGTGTTGAGGCCAAGCTCGGCGTTGAGTTCCGCCACTCAATACACAACGCCTGAAGAGTCTATCTTAACACTAGGTTCCCTCTGCCTATCCTCCTGTGTGCGGGATACAGCGTGAAGCTGAACACAAAACGTGGGCGTCGAGCTCTTACAGATCTCCCATTATGTTTTCGATGCAGTCGAGAACGACGCATTACTTTACGTTTAACTTGACTCTTATTTGACATTTATGTTTTGATTGTATATAGTATTTACATTGAAGATTAAGATCATAATATATATTATATGAAGTTATAAATTTAGCCTGTTTATAATTTGAAACCTCTTATTTCAATATTTATATCATAAAACGGTAAAATCCGACTCATATTTTATTGAACCTATATATTTATATTGCTAACTCTGTAAATGTTTCAGTTTCATTTGCATCATCACAAAGGGGCGGAAGACTACTAGTTTTTATGGGCTACTCGTACAGTGTACAAAAATTTAAACACGATCTTATCCACTGGAGGTGCACTATGGTGAAGCCGGGAACCTCGCAGCGTTGTAAAGCAAAAATACTTACCAATGAGCGATATGAGGTCGTTGATGATATCGGATCCCACTGTCATGAAAAACCAAAATTTCGTACACAAAACGACCAATTGATCAGAATTTATTAATTGGAGTACCTAATGGTGTTCGATAAAGATGAAGTATTTTTTTAATTGAGGTAATAGTAGACCCCGGTGCGACGTAAAGGCAAAGATTACCGATTACCACTTGGGAAATAATTATTTTTATTGCATAGCACTGTGTTGAGTTCCGCCACTCAACACACAATGTTCCAAAATTTTACAGACCAAGGGGAACGGTGTATACTATACAGAGTGTTCTTATCAGTACCACTTTAAATGAGACCACAGTTTTAACTACTCTATAAAAGCCTAATATAATTAATCTTTTTGTTTCCAAAAATGAAAAAGTTATTTTTTTCAAACAAAGTAAATAAAAAAGTTATCGTTGTAAAATAAAATGCCATTTGTCAAGAACGACCCACGTAGACATAGACCTATCAAAGGGAAACCGCCGCATACGTGTCATTCCGAAATCGAGTCGTAGGTAATGGCGGCAAAGTCCTAAGTTGTTTAACCTTTAGTAGTATGTGTTTACGATATGGGTATCTATGTGTAACTGCGTCACACGAAATACAGGTGGATAAACATCGTGATATGAAAACAAAATCCTACGTCTAAACTGTTGAGGTATCTTGATTAATTTCTTTAGGTATGGGTTTAAAATATTTTACCCTACATGCTATTCCATTCATTTAAAGTTAAAAGAATTATATAGGAAATATTTTATAATGCCTTACATATTAATAGTAGTTACATTTACATTGAAACAATTACTTATTTTTATGCTTAGTACATCTTTTATGTTTTAACTATTGGCTGATTTAGTTATTCTTTTTTTTTCGGATTGGGTATACTCCAAAAGTGGACTCATATAAATTTTGGTTCCGCACTGTTCTTCTCTTTTCTTTAATAAGTGTATATAATATTTTTTTAAATAAGAATGAATTATGTGTAATATGAAAATATATTTATATATTGAAAGATTTTATGTTGTAACTTGAAACCTCTTGTTCCAATTTCTCTATTTCTAATAAAACGTTTAAAGCTGAGTATTTTTTTATTTATATAATTATATTGCTAACTCTGAAAATATTTTTATTTGCGTCATCACAGAGAGGCGGAAGACTACTAGTTTTCAAAGACTATTCATACAGCTTACAAACATTAAGACACGACCTTATCCACTGGAGGTGCACTATGGTAAAGCCGAGAACCTCACAGCGTTGTAAAGCAAAAGTACTTACCAATGAGCATTACGAGGTTCTTGATGATATCGGACCCCATTGTCATAAAAAACCAAATTTTTTTAGGAAGGACGACCAGTTGGTCAGAATGTATTGATTGGAATAATAGTATGCTTTAAGGAATAAAGTATTTTATAGATCGAAACCATGGTATGACGCGGAACATCTTCTGACTTTAAACGCGATGGCTTGTGGATTACACAATGATCGAAAGTTTGGCGGGGAGTGAGGAAAGAAGTGTCTTAACACTAGGTTCCCTCTGTCTAGGTAGACAGAGGGAACCTAGAACATGTGTGATACAGCCTGACATTGAAATAATTACCTACTACTAAATGCCAAAAAATAGTTATACTAACTATTATTGGAAAAGTACACAAAGTTAATCAAGATTTTATTATAAAT
The DNA here is from genome assembly GCA_013421005.1 of Heliconius erato x Heliconius himera. Classification (NCBI taxonomy): domain Eukaryota; kingdom Metazoa; phylum Arthropoda; class Insecta; order Lepidoptera; family Nymphalidae; genus Heliconius; species Heliconius erato x Heliconius himera. Next base: position 132,435 of record JAATLQ010012035.1, read on the forward strand.
ATGAACAGGGTGCAGGATATTTATATGGCAAATATTATTATTTGGAAAAATTGGGAAAAGTATAAGACTGTTCATAATTTTTTAGAAATTTTATAGCACAAATTAAATATTAAAAGTTTTTGTTCTTGGTTTTATTTATTTTAAACTGTGTGTTTGGTTATCTTTTTTAATGTCACTTAACGATTATGTGATTGTTTTTTTCAATATTTTTATTACGACATTTACAACGAACGTAGCGCTTAGTCGTCAGAGCGCTTACACGGTTTCTAAGAGTCGCAGGCTCAAATTTGTAACGTTTATTTTTTTACGTTTTCTAAAAAATATTTGACAATGTGATTTTTTTTTCTAAAAAACAGCGTCGACTTGTGTTTAAGATTTGTATTATTTGTATTCATTATATAAACATCTACGAATTATCGAAATGGCTTAGTGTAAATTAGTATGTTAATTATAAGTATGTTAAAAAAATATATTTTTGTTCGTAATAAATATTTGTAAAGGCTGGCGTCTCTCAAGGCTGCATGCTGGCCCCTATGCTGTTTCTTCTGCATATCAATGACATGTTAGTAAATCCTAGCATACATTGCCATGCAGACGACGACGAGTGGAAGCTGTATACAATGGCCGTGAAAACGGTCTTTCTAGGGACACTTTGGCTTTTTTTTTTACGTTCTCTACCGCATTTACCACGAGGCGAACGGTTTGACCTGCTGCCGAATTATCTTACCGCACAGTACTGAACAGTGCACAGTCACACAGGTCGATGTGACATTTCGATGGGACATTCAAAAAACTATCTAACGTCTATCTCCACCTCAAAGGCCGGCACCTGAGGGTCCTCTGGTGTTGTACAAGGTCGAGGGTGGCGGAATCAATTACTATCAACGAGTACGCTCGTTTGCATGTCTTTTCCATAAATAAAATAATAATAATAATAATCTTCCATTTTTCTGATTCACATAAATTCTCACTTCTTGCCAAATTTGATAATTGTAGGTCTACGAAAAATACCGTACAAATACCTGTAGATACACGGCGTATAAAGTATAAGTTGGCTATTATAAGCTTTTGTGTAAAATAAACATCAAATATAAGTTTGTAATGATTTTTAAAAGTCATTTAATTAAAAGCGTAGGTACTCTTAGTATAAGCAGTACAGTGCTGCACTAAATTATAACTTTAAAAGTTCTTATGAACATTTACTTGTTATGAATTTTATATAAAATAATGAACAATCCAATGCCAGTTTTATTATATACCTATATTTTAGACTTAAAATAAAAAAAAATCATATGAAAACGATTAATAACACAACACTAAGCAAATTAAATATTGATCGAATTAATTACTTCGGTTTTACAGGTACATTCATATGGACGAAACGTGGGGGGAAACATCCGTTACTATTTCTTGCTGGATTTACTTATAGCTACCAGAAGCAGAACGCCGATGGGCGTGTGTCCTGGTATTGTTCACGAAGACTCAAAGGTTGTAGGGCATCCGCTAGCAGTGTTGGCACGACAGCGTTTGCGTGTAAACCACACGATCACCCTCCGCCCACATTACCAGAAGTGTCAGATATATCGCCAGTTGATAATGCTATGTTATTTAAGGACTTCCATTGATTTTGTACAAGCTTTTAACAAGGACATTATTTTTTAATGTTGAGAATAACGAAACGAATAGTGACGAAATTGCTCGTGTGATATTCCTATTAATTATTTAAAAGAACTGATATTAAGTATTACGTTTCCAAATATTTTTTTATATATAAAGAGGCAGCAAATAATATGATTTCCACTAGGTAGTATTTTGGGTCCTCTACATCTCCATTGGTATTATGCTATATAATAATGAACGCTTATATTTGTAATTCATTTAGTTTATAGTATATGTATGATTTGTATGTTTTTATAAATTTTTAATTTTTATATAACGAAATTATTAATAATAAGGTCATATTTCATTTGAAAAGTACATATCTTGATGAAAATATAGAATAAATTAAGTGAACTTTTTTATATTTTTAATTTAAATTTCAACTTCCATTTACAGAATTTATTTTTTAAGAGAGTTGTATTATGATTAAAGAATTTGCATTATTATGTAAGGCCCGTTAGATAAGTGAAACTTACCGTTAGTCTTTATGTATATACAACATTTATAAATTTATGTGAATATAAAGAAACGTACATAAAAAAATCTGACAAATAATTAAAAAACTGCAGGTATGCTACATTTAAAATGACAAATTATTATTTGACGCAGGCCTAACTAAGCTTTCATTTGATGCAAAAATTGCACAATCATATCTTTTGACGAACGACGTTGATCGTTACAAATATTTATTATATATTATCCATGTTTTTTTCTGATTATTGTTACACGTAGGTGCATTAATATTTTATGAGGTGAATGAGTGAATTTCTTATTTCTCAAGATATTTTGTTATTACTGCAGTCCTCTTTGAAATTGTGATAATTTTTCTGTTTTTTTTATTTATTACATTACTGTGTTTTTTTCTGATTGTTGTTACACGTAGGTGCATTAATATTTTGTGAGGTGAATGAGTAAATTTCTTATTTGTAAAGAATTTTTGTCATTACTACAGTCCTCTTTGAAATTGTATTTTTTCTGTTTTGTTTATTTATAACATTACATCAACATATGTATTAAAAATCATAACATAAAAACAGGAAACTGTGTTTTATTGCATCTCTAATAAAAAAAATACGTGTGAACGTTAATGTATTAATTAGTATTATATTTTTGGCTAATTTCAAAATACCTTGAAATAACACAAAGTAGACATTTAATTCCTGGTTATATCGACATAAGTATCAATTTCCTCTGCTCGTCGTAATTATATGCAGAATTTCTGTGATTAGTAAACTAAAGATTCTAATGTTTATAGTTATAATTGAAACAAAATTTTATATTGATCTTAGTTGTTTGTTTATTGACTCAAAAATTGGCAGTCATAGTGATTTAACTTTTCCTAAGATTCCTTCCGCCCACCCTGCTTTATACTGGTAGGTAGTTGAAACCCGTGCAGCCCTCTTTTATGTGGCCTAAAAAAGTGTATAGTATAGAATTACAATCCATTATAGTTTAAAAAATATATTTGTATTTTAAAATTAGCTCAATATTTTTTTACTAATAACCAATAAATAATTTCAGCGATCCTCCTCCCGTCAGGCAAGGGTAAACATCCATTGTTGATGTACAAAAATTATACGTACACGTACAAAGTGTTATCAGCTGCTAGCGTACTATGGCATTGTTCGAGACGAACTAGGACCGGGTGCAAGGCTTTCATAAAGTCTGACCCCGACCAAATAGATAAGATACAGTGTGTTTTTGATGAACATTGTCATTATCCACGCCTAGATCATATGCTGACGAAGATAAAAACTAATATTGGTTTTCATTTTCTGAATTAATTGTTTTTTTTTTTGTGTGTGTGTAAAACTGCGTATTTCCTTTTCTCTGGTGTCAAATGGATTTATTTTTCCAATATTATATAAAATGTTGTACATTAGGAGGCATTTCAAATGTTGAATGAGTTTGAGTTTCCTCCTCTGATATATTTGATAGTGTAAATATGAAATCAGCTATTGACGTATTAGAACTTTGCTCCAAATAGGACCGCATGTAAGTAAGACTTTCATAAAGTCTGATCTCAATCAAATAGATATATACAGTCTGTTTTGACAAACATTGTCATCATCCACGTCTGGATCCTATGCTGATAAAGATAAAAACTGAGTCATTGAGTTTTACTTCATGAATTAATTATTATTTTGTTGTATGTATAACAGTTTTTTTTTTTCATTTTTTGGTCCGGTTATTTTTTTTTCTAATATTGTCTAAAATTTAATTCTTTTTTTCTTGTCTTTTGACTAAATTTGTCGTCGAGGTACAGGGGTACAAGTGTGCGAATGTAAACGCGACAAAATCCCCCATTAGGTACATAGGGCAAATCAAACATTTAATATTTTCATTGTGATAACGAGGCAAACCGCGGCGTTGAGTTCGACTCGTCACGCAATACCTCCGAAATTCGGCGGAAATTATGGTAGCGAATATAAAATGGAGGACGGAGTGTCTTAACAATAGGTTTCCGGGCTCAGTCGGCCTCAAGTTGCAGTCGATGGCATTTTTTTTATAGAATGAATTGTTTCTAACATTTAGGATTATTTATCTCCATTCTCCTCACATAAAAATAATGTAGTGGAATATAAACAAACATGATCTAGAAAGCCTATTCTCTAATAATTTGTAGATATTTCTAAAAAAATGCATTTTTAAGGAGACACTCGTATGTCTATTTTTCCAAGGATATAATATTTACTATATTATATCTTTAGAAAAAAGAGACATTCTGTCACATTCTGTCCCTCATATGATTATTAATAATATACTTTCAATAAATCTGGATTTCTAAAATATGTAGACAAATAAAATATTCTTTTCCTTATATAAAATTTAAACTTAATTAAAAGTATTAAATTTAGGGAACGGTAGAAACTTTAACGGTAGCTAAAACTTTTTTTTAACAAATTAACTATTATTAATTGATTTACAGTATTTAATTAAAAAATATTTTTTAAATGTTATTTAAAACGCGTTTTTGACATTTATCTAATTTAATTTATCGTTATATTATAAACAAACACACTTTAGTTCTATTAATATTCGAATAAAATAATTTTATTTTAAGCTAAATCAACGAATGTACATATATTAAAATAAGTACAATATATGTTTAGTTATATGTTTTCTAATATAAATGAGTTAATACTATTATATTTTGAATTGTGTTATAAATATTAAATAGTTTGCATAAAAAACATTTTTATTTTTTTTAAATACATCTTATTTTTGGAACAATTCTAAGAGAATAAAGGAAAATTTAGAATTAGCGATTTTTTTTAACACTACGCATACGAGCTCACGTCTCTGTCACTGTTATTATTTTCCATCTTGCGCAACACCTCCCACGACTGGGGAAGAGCGATATACAACCAATGAGCGATTTTATTATACTTGCGTTGACTGAGGCACGAAAATATGAGATCTTGAAGGACAGACTATTAAAAGCTTTTGAAAAATTCAAAACTATAAGACTGAAGAAATTGATAAAGAAATTGGACCTTGACAATTGTTGCTACAAATGCGGGACCTGGCTAGAGAAGAACTCTTCGGCTATTGTCATAGTCTCACTTATCAATCCTTATGGTAAGAGATCCGAATGAACAATCTCCAGATGGTAGACAGGTAGACATTTGACTTGTGTAGGTAAATATAACTTTAGTGGCAATAAAACTTGCATTAGAAAAGCTTGTCTCTCTAAATATAATGTTTAAGACAAGATATCTAAAATGTTCAAGTTGATTTTCACATTGTCTTATACCGAATCTTTGATACCAATATTAATAAGCATTTTTATATATTAGACAATAGACAAATCCTTAATACTTACTCATCTTATACTCTACATATATTAATGGAAGTTATTAAATTTTTCTCATTTTCAGTATATTTGATGCCATCAGTAAGAGGAACTCACCCTCTCTTGATGTTTAATGGCTATACATACAAGAAACAGCGTGTCAACTTGACAGGTAGAGTGGCGTGGTATTGCTCGAATAGATATGTAGGTTGTAAAGCCTATGTAGAGAGTATAGGAGAAGTATACACTCCTGGATCGATAGAACATAATCATCCAAAGCCAAAGTATTGCCAAACCAAAAATGGTAAATGGGTGAAATTGTAGTACTTATCATTTTATTCAAGTCAAAATACATTTGATGTCATCACGTGAATTAAAATATTTTTTTTTAATTATAAATTAAATTTTAGTTTAGTTTATTATTGTTTTATTTTAAATTGAATAAGCATTACCGTTTTCATTAAATATGAAATAGTAATATATGCAGTGGGGAAGCGTGTGCACTCCTTTTAAGGGAGCAGCAAATAGGGTAAAATATTTCAACCTCATACCCTAAAAAATCCTACGTCTTAGTTGTTCGTCAACAACTAAGACGTAGGATTTTTTTTATTTAACGATTTTTATCCGTACTGTATAACGTGAATCATAGTTACGATTAGATACCAATAACGTAAACACCTACTACTAAAAATACTACTAATCGGTGCCGATCTGCCACTTTTCATTCTTAAAAAACATACCAGAACGAGAAAGGGATATCTCTCGTTCATTTTGCGCAATTATTTATTTTCATAAAATTTATTTATTTTTAATAAACCTAAACAACGTTGTACTTTACCGCCAACACCTAAGACTCATATGCGACGTTGTCGCTTTTATAGGTTAGTTCTGTGTGCGTCACACAAACAACTGCCGCTTTATTTTACAACGATATTTTTATTTAAAAAAATAACTTTTTCATTTTCGGCAATATCTCTTTTGTTTTAATTGTATTAGGCTTTTATAGAGTAGTTAAAACTGTGTACAGTAAAATAATAATATAATGTAGTTAGGTTGCGAAATAAAAAATTAACATTAAACTTTATTTTTTATTGATAGAATTCTCTGCAAATCAATTTTCAAAATAATAAATACATACTGATAATACATTCATGTATATACTTTTTTCTAAGAATATTTTTTGTCTCCTGATAATTTGCTATTATAAGCTCTTAGCAGGTTTGCACTCTAAGCCAACGATTTGGTTTTTTTATTTCGATTCATAAAATGTAATATTTATTTAGTAGAAGATTAACGCCCAATATTAATAATCTATCTCCGACGTCAATCTTCGATTGTTCCATATATCTATCCAATCTAGAGATTGGATAGATGCCTATTGATATGATAGATACTTCACTTATAGACAGGCTCTTTTATTTCACATCCATGTTGGGTAGGTTGTACAAAAGTAAATAATCTATCTATTTTATAGCACATTTTGAATTAACGACCGTACTTATTTTGATTATATGTATTATGATTATTGTATCGTCATCAAAACCAAAGGTATATATATATTGAATTTTATAATTTTATTTGCTCAAATTCAACTTATAAAGTTAGACATTTATTTATGTATATTTTACTAACAATATACATAATTTATAATAATTATATTTTCCAGTTTGCTTCTTGCCGAGTAGAAAAAATCCACTACTAATGTTCAATAAATACACGTATAGGAAACAATGGGAATGTTCATCGGGGAAGGTTATATGGTACTGTTCGAAGCGAAACATGGGTTGTAAGGCTTTCGTGCATAGTAGAGAGGGGGTCTTTACCCCAGGACACTTGAACCACACTCATCCTGCGCCCTCTTATATGAAGAGTAAGAATGGATCGTGGATAAAATTGTGATGTACATATATATATCTAATATTTTTATTTAGTACAAAACAAAGTATGTTTTGTTTTAAAGTACGCAACAGAAAAATCAGTTTTTATATATAATTTTCACAGATTATAATAGTACAGTCCAGTTGATGAATCCGGGCGTAGAGCACAAGATGTTAACATGCAGAATTTTTTTTTGTAAAAAAAACATTTTAACCATTTGAAGTGTTTATAAATTTAAATATATAAAAAATGTTGTTATGATTACACAGTTCTTTTTACTTTAATAAGTTCTTTGATTTTCACACATTTTAAATAAAACTAATTTAACCGGATTAATCGCGTATATTTAAGATTTTACATTTTGGAAACCCGACGTTTCGAAAACTTTGCAGTAGTCCGTGGTCACGGGTAGACTGAGGTGGCATTCGTCTGTCAGTTGACATAATTATTATATCAAACTACCGCTAACGATTTCTTAATTGCCTTGCGTACTGCCTGCGTACTGATTCCTGCAGAATGAGCTGATAGTATCTTGTCCTCTGGTATGGTGGGTGTGAGACTTTAATGATTTTATGAGTGGATCCCCGATGGCATCCAGGAATCGCGTTTCAATATACGTTTTTATTTTCAATAGATTTAATTGAGATTTAATTTGCTTAATTATTACTGTACTTTTATTTTCTACCTTACAATATCAAGCAATATATTAAATCTCTAATTCGATGGCGGCTTTGATATTATATTCAGAATAATACATAATTTGTTTTATTTACAGTGTTTTTCAGAACGTCCAGCAGAGGTACGCGACAACTAGTAATCAACGGTTATTCCTTCATTTGTAGGAGTTACTGTTTGAACCATATAAAGAAAATATGGAAATGTGCATCCAATGCAGATTGCACCGCCAAAGTTCATACCGTAGAAGATGAAATTATATCACTGAATAATGATCACAACCATCCGTCAAATCCTTTCTCTTTCGAATGTAAGCCACCACGACGATTTCATTTAGGTTATTGACGTATACTAAATCGTCCAAAATTAGAAGTTCAAAACTGAACGTGCTGTTGTCGCCAAATAATGTCAACGAGTGACATTTTTAAAAAATAACGAAAATAAAATACGAAATGAGGCTCGAGGGTACATATATGTACATAAATGTTTATACTTTTTTTAAATTTTACTTAGCCAAAATATTAAAATTGTACCATATTTATAATCTGCATCAAATCTGCATGAATTCAAGGCGACTATCAAGTTGCCATCTACGATCTGTTGTAAAAAAACAGTGTCAAGTGCAAGGGCACGACCTGGAGTTGAATAGTTACCGTGGTTAATGTATTATAATTGTTTGTATGTATAATTGTACATATATGTTGGAAATATAATATATTTTTATATAAATTGCAACATGCAACACTATTTTAAGTTATTTTTATTATCTGTGGTTACTTCCCGCGCGTCGCTTCCTTTTTTTCCTTCTCTCGGAACGCCATGCGCTTACAATGTAATGTTTTGTGTTCGCTAAAGTTAAATAAAAGGATATACCAAATAGACTTTGTTTTATATGCGCTTAATAGTTAATATCCCACAACCAACAGGTTATGGGCCCA
>JAATLQ010012035.1:141480-204969 GCA_013421005.1 Heliconius erato x Heliconius himera
TCACTGTATGTTATCCTTAGAAGATAAGAATATGCTATGTCTGACTTTTTTGTAGATCTTATTAAGAGGAATAATACTCTAGTACATTGTTTAATTGATGAATTAATTACGACTTAAACTTAACTGTTATGATTAATGAAGGTAATCTCCACTAACAATTCAATTTTGATTACTTTATTGTATAAAATATTATATAATAGTGCTTCAAAAATATATATTTTTATCAACAATCATATAACCCAGACGTTTCGAACGTCATTCTTTAGCCAGGGTCATACCAGCGCGATTTCTATATAACATTCGCTGGCAAGCTAATGCCTTAAGTTCATTCAAATGACGATAACTTTTTTTTTAATGAACCGATTTTGATGAACCAAACTTTAGAACCTAAGTTGAGTTAAAACAAAGCAATTGGTGAAATTTTCAAGTAAATCTGTTCAGTAGTTTCAGAGAAAAATGCGGACAACAATATGTCGACAGACAGACAGACAGACAGACAGACAAGAAATTCAAAAAAAATCTTTTTGCTTTCTATTAGTCTTTTTAAGTGTCCCTCTATCCATTTCAGTCAAAATTACTAAATGTACAGACAAAATATTTTTACTGTCTTATTATATATAGAGATAATTTCCTATCGTCATATCAAATTTATTAAACGAAACACCAACAATGTGTGTAACAATTTCGTCGTAGTTTGAAAAAAACGTATGGATTAATTGATTAGATTTTAATTAGTAATTTGAATAATGAAAATTTTTCAGGTGTAATCATAAGGATGATCAACGGCAAATCGAATCTTCTATACCAAGGATATACATACTATAAACATTATAAAAACAAACACGTAACTCGGTGGAGTTGTACGAATTATCAGAAATGTCAAAGTTTTGTTTTTGTAAAAGATGATTTAGTTATTGGAAGCATGCCGAAGAAACATAATCATACTGCAAGAAAACTACATAAGACCAGTGATGGTGTGTATTTTAAAATGTAGTGTAAAACTTTATATGATTTTTAGTATTTTTAAGATTGTTAAGTATTAACAGTTTAGAATATAATTTTAGTAACCTAATAAGCAGTAACGTTTTTTGTATCGTTAAAAAAGTATGTAAAAGTCTCGTGGATAAGAAGTAAATTTCTACTGGCTTAATAATTACATAGTTGGGTTTTTTTGGCGTCCGTTCACAAATTGTGCATTACGATATTGTTACAAACGGAAATGTTTGAAAATATTTAAAAGCGTGCGATGACACTTTTGAACTTTAAAACAGTAGAATAAAAATATAAAACACTGTAATTTTCTTTATTTTATTCAATACTTTTTATTTAGAACTTTTTAAAATAGTACTGATATTAATTTCAAATAAATGTGTAAACCTAATAAAAACAAATGAAAATCGTATTCCATTATCTAATTTATGTTTATTTAAATTTGCAGGAACAATGATAACGATGAGTAACGGGAAATCGAACTTACTGTACCAAGGGTACACGTATTTCAAACATTATATAACGAAACACAAGGTGCGATGGAGTTGCACCAACTACCCTAAATGTAAAGGCTGTGTTTTTGCTGGAGAGGATCTCATTATAGAAAATATGGCTAAAGAACACAATCATGTTGCTAGAAAACTTCACCTTACTTCCGATGGCGTTTATATTAAATTATAGTTTAAATACTTTGATATTTCTTTGACTTGTTTACCCCCAACCAAACATTATAAGTTTGGCGAGTCTGTTCACATGTTTGTCTGTCTACGGCAACGTAGCACCAAAGCAGATGTCCCGATTTTGATTTTGTTGAGTTAGTTATGATCCAAGAAAATATATATAGCTGTTTAAAGTTTGTCAGCTTTTTTATAGAGGCAGTCTTGACGCAGGGGCACAGGAGTGTTACTGTACCGCGACGGTTCTGGGTTCGATCCCCACACGGAGGAATGAATTTATAAAAATATACATATTCCTACATGCGGGATACAGCGTGAGCTCTTTTCTAGCAGTCTGTTTATTTTTCAGAACTTTTTGTGTTACGGAATTATTAATTATAATTTCCTATCGTCATATCAAATTTATTTAACAAAACAACAACAATGTGTGTAACAATTTCGTCGTAGTTTGAAAAAAACGTATGGATTACTATATTGGATTACTTTATCTGATTTTCAGTATTTTTAAGATTGTTAAGTATTAACAGTTTAGAATATAATTTTAGTAACCTAATAAGCAGTAACGTTTTTTGTATCGTTAAAAAAGTATGTAAAAGTCTCGTGGGTAAGAAGTAAATTTCTACTGGCTTAATAATTACATAGTTGGGTTTTTTTGGCGTCCGTTCACAAATTGTATACTACGGTATTGTTACAAACGGAAATGTTTGAAAATATTTAAAAGCATGCGATGACACTTTTGACCTTTAAAACAGCAGAATAAAAATGTAAAACACTGTGATTTTCTTTATTTTAATCAATACTTTTCATTTAGAACTTTTTAAAATAGTACTGATATTGATCTATACTAATCTATACAATTTATAGAAATTTTATAAAAAGGAAAGATTTGTATTTTTGTATGTATGTTTGTATTCTTTTCACACAAAAACTACCGGACCGATTTCAAAAATTCTTTCACTATTAGAAACCTGTATCTTTGCTGACCAACATAGGCTATATTACATTTAAAAAAAAATAGGGATCCTTAATAAAAATGCAATAATGTAACGTAAAGTGTGAAAAACATTGTTATAAGAAATCTGCCATCGTATGCGCTGCAAAAACTGATGATAGAACAAAATAATGTTCTACAGTATTATAGAACGCATCAATATCTTTAAAAAAGTCAGCGATACCATATGTCAAACTACTGTAGTTATGCCAATATAACTACTTTTTTATATTTTATATATTATATATAGAAGCCAGTCGTGGCGCAGCGGGTTCGATCCCCACTCGAGGAGATGAAATATTTACTTACATTTATATTTCCATTTCTTCGCTCTGGTGTCGAAGTTAAGCGCGGCGTTGAGTTCTGCCACTCAACACGCAATGCCTCCAGAATTCGGCAGAAAGTGGGGAACGGAGTGTCTTAACACTCGGTTCCCTCTGTCTACCCTGCTGTGTGCGGGATACAGCGTGAAGCTAATTTAATTTATTTTTTTAATTTTATATGTCATTTTAATTTTTATCTTAAAATAAATAAATGTATTTTGATCAAATTAATTTTCTTTTAAAAATTAATGCCCTAAAAAGCTATCATTTCTCTATGAGGATATAAATAAATAGTTATAAAAGTCAGTTACTTAATCATTACACCATTCATACATATTGTATTTACAGAATATTACAATAAAAAGCAAATAGAAACAATCAAACCTATTTAACCGCTACCGCACCGCGCTCTCGTCTTTGCTCCTAAATCGGTTGAGACGTTTCTGAGATAAACGTCGACAAACAGAAAAACCAAGAAACAGACAAAATTTTTAAATATCGTTGTTTCTATTTCCTTTTGTTTTTTGATTTGTTCTATTACCTTGTTAAATGCTCCCAATAATATTTTTTATTATTTATTAAAACAGGAACGTAGTTCCCTGTAAAACTGTTCCCTTAAACCAGTGGTTCCCAACCAGTGGTCCGCGGACCACCAGTGGTCCGCAGAAACCTAAATGTGGTCCGCGAACGATTTTAATTTTATGACTGGGGATGGTGAGGCGAAGTTTCTTTTTATTTATTACAGTAAATTTTTATTATACCTACATGCAAAGTGGTCCCTGCTACCAAGAATGATATAAAAGTGGTCCTTGATCAAGAAAAGGTTGGGAACCCCTGCCTTAAACAAACAAATAATACACAAATTTAAGCGGGCGAAGCCGCTAGGTGGAGCTGGAGCTGGTAGCTTCAAATGAATGTGTAAACCTAATAAACAAATAAAAATAATATAATAAAATAATTAACGTATATTTAAATTTGCAGGAACAATGATAACGATGAGTAACGGGAAATCGAACCTGCTGTACCAAGGGTACACGTATTTCAAACATTATATGACGAAACACAAGATCCGATGGAGTTGCACCACCTACCCTAAATGTAAAGGCTGTGTTTATGCTGGAGAGGACCTCATTATAAAAAAAAGGGGTAAAGAACACAATCATGTTGCTAGAAAACTTCATTTAACTTCTGATGGCGTTTATATTAAACTAGCGGCCCCCCCAAGGCTTCGCCCGCTTAAAATACATAATTATTGATTTAATTAGCGATATGATTGACAACTCTAATGGCTTCTAATATGATTTTTTTACGACATTATCGTAATTTCTATAAGAATTTTTGATTGATTCGAACTAAAAAATACGACCAATGTTGATATTTGATATTCATAAAATATACATAAAGCTGATTCTTTATTGTATGTATATATTTTTGTAACATTACGTTCTTTTTATCTATGTTATGTTTTTAAAAATTGTTAAATGTGCTGATGTCACTTAATAATTTAATGTACTGCTTCAGAAACAGCCTTACATGTTAAATTATTGATTTGGGTACGAATTCATAATACTCTTTGTAAAATAACTGTAATGATTGCATATTAACTCCTGTACAGTTTTTAAATTAGTTACATATATTATTAGCTAAATGTACAATTGGTAAATGTGTAGTTATTACAGAGTACACGTAGAAAGGATGTTTTAGGCATTTTCATATAGATTTACTAGCGGACCCGGACGCGGCTTCGCCCGCTTGAACTATACGAATGCTTATTAGATATATTTATGAAATTGTTTTTGAAAATATCTAATTTGAATGAAAAAAATTATAAGTAAACGTAATCATATTAAAATATTTATAAAAAAAAATTAAACAAAACCAGCTACATTATTAATATCATCAAAGTAAAATAAATATTTAAAAGAATTAAAATTAAATGTGTTGTGCTATGTTTTTGCAAGTGCATGTGATTATTTACATAATACTTAAATACAATAAAAAATATTATATTTTTAGTCTCTGTCTGTCTTTCTATTTCCCCGAGCTAATGTCCAGAACAACTGAACTGATTTTTATTGGACTTTCAGTAATCGATTTTACTGATTTACCCGGGAAAAATCTTTTTACACGTTTTCCTTGCGCGCGTACATATATACTATATGAAATACCTAACTAAAGTCCTTTCTACATTAAATATGATAAGTTTTGCGAGCAATATCAAATAAAATCCCAAAAAACTAAAACCATATTTTATTAAGTATAAAACAACGCAATAGATAACCATCCAAGATGAAATAACCAACAATTCTTTCCTTAAATAATAAGTACTTAAATAATATTATGCCGCTGCCGCACAGGGCCGCAACCTACACCACACCAAGAAATTTATGAAAATCTAACTAAACTATTACTCGAATAAGCGAAGAACCAAAGAAAAGTATAAATTAATTATAATTACATAAAAATTAACAGTAGTTCGAAAATGTATGAAAATTTACAAAACTGTCAGTCATCTGCCCGTTCGCGTCGGTCATACTATGCCGCTCGTAGGCTAGGTGATTTCGAATCAGTGACATCTCCTTAATTATTTATTAGAATGCTATACAGTGAACTATAATTTCAATCTAGATAAAATGTTAAAAGTGACTATTACATTCATTTTCATAAGGATCAATATAAAATTATAGAAAATACATACAACAAAAACCCGATAAATATAAAGTAAATTAATTAAAATGATTACTTTTGCTTAACCTTCAGAGATAAACATGGTATATGTATAGCGGACTTTTTTAAACATTAAAGAACAATATTTTTGTAAAACATTGTTTTTATGTATCTCATAAGGTTGAGTCGGCGCACGCCATGTATGCATTAAGCAAGCTCAGTTTGGGTGACGTTTGCTTATAACAACAAATAAACTTTGCAAACCGTTGCTTAGCAACGGTCGGTTGTTATTAACATGGCGGAATAAATTGCCTGTCAAACTAAAAAGTATTTTAATATAATAGTATATATCGACAATATTACAAATATGAGAAAAAAAAGTAACCTATGTTCATCCCCAAGACCCTTAAGTATCTCTTTATGAGTGTTTTATCACAATTGAATTAGCGGTTTGGCCCTGATTGCGTAAAAGACAGACAGACAGACAGAGTTACTTTCGTATTTATAATATAGGTATGGATTATAGTTTAATATTTTGATATTTCTTTGACTTTAGTTTAGATTTGTTGTGTAAGCTTTTTTAACCCCCGACCAAACATTATAAGTTTGGCGAGTCTGTATATGTGTTCTGTATCTGTATGTCTGTCTATGGCAACCAAGAAGATGTTCCGATTTTGATTTTGTTGAGTTAGCTATGATCCAAGAAAATATGTATAGCTGTTTAAAAACCGCGACGGTTCGGGGTCCGATCCCCACACGGAGGAATGAATTATTATTTATTAATATTTTAATTTCCTCGCTCTGGCATTAGGGCAAAAGTCCGGCGTTGAGTTCCGCCACGTGTTAAGACACTGTATGAAGAGGTTTCTTAACACTATGTTCCCTGTTCTTTCCTAGCAGTCTGTTTATTTTTCTGAACGTTTTGTGTTGGAGAATTTTAATGATAATTTCCTATCGTCATATAATATCTACCAAACAAGCATATAACAATTTCGTCGTAGCTCGAAAAGAACTTATGGATTAATTGATTAGAGCCCTCCTAAAACTGCACCCAAGAGGTCCAGGTTTAAGTCCAGCTGTGTTTAATTTTTTAAATTTTTTTCCAAATAAATATAAATTGGTGAAAAAGCAGTTAAAATATTTTAAAAAATCTTTATTGTAAAATGCGCACTGCATTTTTTATTTGTATTGCAGCTTTTTATTTGTAAAATTACTAACAGTTGGAATTTTACATACAATCATGTATTATATTATATGATGATTATTTACGTTATAAAAATAAGTTATATATAAGTTATTCGTTTCTACTCCATTCTTTTTATTTTTGTTTATTTACTAAATAATACAGCCCGCTAATTCTTTTTTTAACTTTTTTAATAATATGTAATTCTTGAGGTATGCGTGTCAAGTGGCGGAGCTCACCGCAGCAACGCGCTCCTCTTAAATAAAGCGTGTAAAGGAAAAAAGAACACAGCTTCTTTTTTCTTATTTTTTGTCCTTTGGTTAAAAAGTTGAAAGATTCAATTCCAAAATGAGATTTTTTTGTAGATTTCTAAGATATTGTAAAACATAATAGTATTGTATGTGGAAAAATTATGTTTGTGTGAATGCTTTATAATAAATCGTAAATTTTCTTATTTAAATATTGTTTAATTAAAATATGTATATAATTCAATTGTTTGATATTCTTATTTGATAATATCTAAAATAAAATAACTATCTACTTACTAAAAAAACAAAAAATTACGAAAAGAAACAAACTTTCCAAATGTTTTTTCATGGTGAATTATATTTTACTTATAACTAGCCCTTTCATTTGATTCTCGTTTTAGGTAGGATCTATCTCATTTTAGATAAACAACAATTTTGATTTCATTGTCATCAGAACTGAAGCCGTAATCCAAATTTCAGCTTAAGATGGGTCAATTGAATTTTGCGATTTCACGTGCGTGTAGACGCATACAAACAATTGCCATGTTTGTAAATTAGATTATTAGAATATTAATATATATATTTTTTGAGCCCAGTTATGGGGCAGGGAAAACCGACTGGTTGTGGGTTCGATCCCCACTTGACTAGATGAAATATTTACTTAAAATTATATATAGATTTCTTCGCTCTGGTGTCGAGGACAAGCGCGGCGTTGATTTCTGCCACTCAACACGCATTTCCTCCAGAATTCGGCAGAAAGTGGGGAACTGGTTGCTTCTAGACACAAGTACCTGCTAGTATTATACTAGTAACTTACTAGTTTTGTTCTATTACTTCACATGGAATTATAGAATATCTGAAATAAATATCTTTTGTTTCATTTTGTTCTAATTAAAAGAAATTTGAAATTATTTAAAATGATATATAACTATATAATATAATTTTCAATCTTCTAACACCGAGTCATGAATATACTAATAATACGTTTTAAGTTTCATAAATTTTCAAAAAATCATTCAAGATTTTTTATTAATACTTTCTTTATCTTTTAGTAACAGAACTTATAAATACAATAGATAAAAGGCAACACTTGAAATATAAGGGCTACTATTATTCAAAAAAGAGTGAACATATTTGGAGATGTATATCGACAAACGCTTGTTACGCTACTATTACGGTGGACGCAGACTATATAGTTAGGAAGGAAAAGCAATCTCATAATCATGCACCGGCATTTTTCCAGAAATTGACCAATGGGAAGTATATCCGGATAAGGAAAACGCAGTCATATCGTAATTGATCGTAACTTGTAGCAATTTTATTAAATAAATATTTTTTGGCAATAAGTTCTTTCTTTATATTTACATCGTTTACCCTGTCACATATTTTTTAATAGGAGGCAAAATGGTTTAACGATTAGATTTCACTCTCCCCCCATCTTGAATATGAATGTCAAGCCAAAAAAGAATTATTAGCATTAGCGATAAATGTTTTAGCGATAATTATTTTACCTTGAAATTTCTCATAACTATATATAAAAATAAAAAATATTTCTTTCAAGATACCATACCAGAATATATTCAAGTGCACAACGGGAAAAAGTTTATTATGTACAAACAGTACACCTACACTATTGGATGTAAATCACAGAAATGGACAAAATGGCGATGCAGTTCAGGATGTAAGGCGAGAATAAAGATTTCTCATTCAGGACATCTGCTTGACACAGAAAATGAACACAATCACGCTCCACCTAAATATCTGAAACTTAAAAGTGGGATATTTGCTAAAATTTCATAATTTTACTTGAGATTTGATTTTAGTCAAATAAATCTGAAGTTTTGTCTATAATTGAATGTACTATCTACGATGTTTGTTTTTTGACGTGATTGCATTTTATAAATCTTTAAAAGCTTTTTGTTCAAAATAATGATAACTCAGCGATAATAATTGAATTCTATTCATAAAAATATATTTTTTTTCATCAATGTTTTGACGTTATCACGTAAAATAATTAATATCTCATTAGATTTTACATTCAATTAAACCACTTTTATGTATTTTATGTGTATTGTATATGAATGTTGATGATTTATTACGTAAAAATTATACAATAGAAATTATAATTGCTAGTACTATTCACCATTAGTTATTTACAGTTTCTCAGAGGAATCAATTTGCATCTTACTGTCATTAATCTGTTCTCTTAATTTTATTATGGCGCCTTAATAAAAAATTATTCATCTGTATTCGCACACACACTTGCTAGTGTTTAATATCATTCAAACACTAATTGCAATATTAACATAGTATCATAACGCTTATTTTTAAATAAAAAAAATGTTTACTTAATGTTCTATTATTCTTACTAAAATATTTTGTTCAATTTTATATTCAGTAACTATATATTATAAGTTAGATAAAGTGTTTCTCAACTTTTATATTAGAAATAAATGTGACTTAAAAAGGTTGTATTTTATTTCAATCTCGAGTGGACAAGGTTTTTTTTCTATTACTGCCGCTGCCTGTATTTATTAATTATAATAAAATTTTCGAGTCCGGATCTAGTTTATTTCTGATACAATTCTCTAGTTTCCGACATATCGTTAATTTAATGCAACAGTAACGTACTTTTTGAAATATCTAGTATATTTCAAATAGTTCCGCATATACAGAGTGTTTTTGTCAGCACCACTTTAAATGAAACTACAGCTTTAACTGCTTTATAAAAGCCCAATACAATAGTTTTTTTCCCTAAAAATGAAAAAGTTATTTTTTTAAACAAAATAAATAATAAAATGATCATTGTAAGGAACGACGCACGCAGACATAAACCTATCAAAGGGAAACCGCCGCATACGCCTCATTCCGAAATCGAGTCATAGGTATTAGCGGCAAAGTTCAAAGTTGATTAACCTTTAGTAGTATTTTTGCAATAGTATGTGTTCACGTTGTTGGTATCTATGCGTAACTGCGGCACTCGAAATACAGGTGTGTATAAATATCGTGAAATGAAAAAAAAAATTCTACGTCTAAAGTGTTGAGGGATCTTGATTAATTTCTTTAGGTATGGGTTTCAAATATTTTACCTAAATATTCTATATGAAGTACCCGTTAAAGAACCGCTGACGCTTCCACCATGTATATATACATATATATGGACAGACTCTTTCTGTAAATATAAATTGAAATCAAAGTCTATACTTTGATTGCATCTTCGTAAATATTTCAAAAAGTGCATTTTATCGTTGTTGCAGCTCATGAACGATATGTCCCACATAATTTTATTTTAATATAAAATATGAATCTAACGATCGCTATGCTCAAAAGGTATTTTCAACAGTCAACTAATATAATTATTGTAATTGGTTCCATTGCAGGTGAATACGAAATGATAACTCTGGTAAACGGTAAAAGCTTTTTAATGTACAAGGGACACACGTACTGTTTCCAATGCGAAACTAAAGCAGGCCAACGTATGAGATGCACGAAGACATCAATTTGTAAAGCTTTCTTAGTTCTCTCTCATGACGGAGTAATAATGAAACTAAGAGGCGAACATACACACAATCAACAAAACTACCAGCGGTTAGCTAACGGCAAATATATGAAACTTTACAATTAAAAATTTGTTAATGTTGCATATACTTATAAGGTCCTTAAAATGTTGCATCTACTTAGGTCCGGAAATATACTATATTTAGTAATCGTAGAGAATATTTATACGATTAGTAAATATAGTCGTGAGATGAAGAACAACAGCGTCTATTGCATGAGTAATCATCTTGACAGAAATCAGACTCAGATCATAGGTCTGATGTTGATATCTTAACAACGTGTTGAGTTGATGGATTTAAATTTAAAATCTACATTACATTTGTATACGCTCTCCTTAAGTAATATTTCATCAAAATTATTATTTTTCAGCATTATAATTATATTTAGCATTATAATTATTAATTATATTTCAGCAAAATTAAATCTTCGATATAAAAAAGAAGTTTATTACGCAGATCAATGCAAAGCTAAAGTTAATCCCTATTTAGAAAATATCTCTAAATATAGAAAATATAAGTTTTATACACAGCAGTCATTTGGAAAAATTATCATTGTAAATATATCACCTAAGTTACATAAAGTGATTCTCAAATTTTGTGTTAAAAATAAATGTAACTTAAAAAAATGTATTTTATTTCAATACCACCAAAGAACATAGCAGAGGGCTGAGACTCAATCAGTTAGTTAATAAAATTGTTATCATTTGTTCCATTGCAGGTGAATACGAAATGATCACACTAATAAACGGAAAAAGCTTTTTAATGCACAAGGGATATACGTATACTTTCCGATGCGAAACTAAAGCAGGAATACGTATGAGATGCACACAGACATCATTTTGTAAAGTTTTCTTAATTCTCTCTCATGAAGGAAAAATTATGAGAATAGGAGGCCAACATACTCACAAGCAACAGAGCTACCGGCGGTTAGCTGACGGCAAATATATGAAACTTTACGAATCCAAAATTAATTAATTTATTTACGAGGCCCTCATGGCGCATTGGTAAAGTAAAGTATGTAATCGTTTGTAGCGCTGGTTCCGCGATGCCTCAAAGGGATGAATTATATTCGTTTACCTTCTCTGATAAGATAACGCGCGGCGTTATTAAGTAATGAATAAGTAACATCATGTCCTCATCATTTTAATGTCAAATTTTTCGAAATGGTATATAAATTTACTTATTAAGCAAACGTATAAAAATTTTAACCTGCGCCTCTTTGAAAACCGTCCAAGGGCTCTGACCAGCTAAACCATATGTTCAATTTAAATTTTATACGTTTTTTTAATAACATTTTTTCCTAAGTGTTAACACTTTAAAAATGTTTAAAAGTATCTAAATGTATTAATTTGTACAATTTGCCTTAAAACCGATTGTGACATGACTCTGCGACTTTAGGTTAGGGTACACCTGTGTAGGTATGTATGTATATATATATATATATATATATATATATATATATATATATATATATATATATATATATATATATATATGTGTGTGTATAGAAAAAACATACAATATATTAATTTATAGTATATTTGGTATCATTTTAGAATATTTAATATCTTAATAACGCTCGAAGAAATTTATATTTTTGTAATTAGAGCGATGAATGGTTTAAACTTTATTACTTTACACTCTTTAAATTAACTAAAATAAAAGTTATTAAAATGAGTAATAAAATACAGTGCTGCTAAAGTTATTTAAAATAACTTATTTATAACTGCTCCGAGACATCAACTCCAAATCTTATTGTAATTAATCTGAATTTGAATTCGTACTGTACTTATTTTTTAGTTGTACGAGTATAATATTTTTAATTCCTCTATATGTTTCTACGTGTTAATTTTTTATTAAGAAGAGTTTTAATTATTATTAGTAAATTGGTAATGTAAATGTACGTACACAAAAGTTGGATTAAATGATCTCTCAATTTTTTTTGTTAATAATAAATGTGACTTAAAAACTTTATATATTTTGTTTCAATTCTAACAACTTTTAGTGGATAACATTTCTAACTTACTTTCATTACGTTGTGCTATTTATTATACGGTACTATAGTATCCAATATGTTATTATATTGACCTCCTATTCAGCCTCTATTTTATTAGTATATATTATATATGAATCAAAAACCTTACTCTCAAAATATATCAGCTAATATAATTATTATCATTGGTTTTGTTGCAGCAGAATATGAAGTAATCAGTTTGGTAAACGGAAAAAATTATTTAATGTACAAGGGATATACGTATTGTTTCGGATTCAAAACTAAAGAAGGCCTACGTATGAGATGCACAAACACATCGTATTGTAAAGCTTTCTTAGCCCTCTCTGATGACGGAGGAATAATGAAAATAGGAGGTGAACATACTCACAAGCAACAGACCTACCGGCGGTTAGCTAGCGGCAAATATGTAAAAATTTAAGTTTCCAGGATTAATTATGATGAATCTATTAACAAGGTCAGTCGTGGCGCAGCGGCACGAAGTGTGACTGTAAAATCGACTGGTTGTGGGTTCGATCTCCACTCGAGGAGATGAAATATTTACTTAAATTTATATTTCCATTTTTTCGCTCTGCTGTCGAGGCTAAGCCCGGCGTTGAGTTCTGCCACTCAACACGCAATGCTTCCAGAATTCGGCAGAAAGTGGGGAACGGAGTGTCTTAACACTAGGTTCCCTCTGCCTACCCTGCAGTGTGCGGGATACAGCGTGAAGCTATTAACAAGGCCTTTGTGGCGCAGTGGGTTAGCTTGTTATATGTTTACACATTATGTGAATGAAAAGCTGAGAACAATGTGTCTTGATACTAAGTTCTACCTTGTAGCATGTCGGATATATAGCAATTGTCTTCTTCTACCTTTCTTCATAGTATACGTCTGCGAGTTGTGACTCAACTCTTTTCCGTTTTTCATATATTATAAATTCCTGACATATAGTTTTTCTTTAGATTCACTCTGTATCGCGCACATAGCAGACTAGGCAGGAGGTAACCTGGGAACCTAATATTAGGACACTCAATTCTTATTATGACACTTCCGTTCCCTACTTTCGAAGGTATTGTTTGTTGAGTAGCGGAAGCGAAGCGCGGCGGCAGCCGCGCTTTCTCTCGTCACCAGAGAAAGGAAATGAAAATATTAAGTATTTCATTACAACAACCTGTCACGTTTACTGTCTCCCTGCGTCACGTCGGCCTCGAAACCCTCAAATATACAGTTTGTTAGTATTTTTACCGTATTACACTTTTTAAGACCAAAATATCGTATGTACTTACTGTTTTCTGCGTATAGTAAAATAAACTCAGGGAACCTAACAATTCGTTCTTTACTTTTCGACTTATTTTAGAGATATTGCGTTTTAAGTAGAAAAACTTGATTCCGCACCTTGTTTTATTACTAGAATGAGAAAAATAAAAAATACTTAATTCCAACTAGGGGGTGGAATTATAAAATAATAATGAACATAACACACATAACCATATGTTTGACAATTTATATCATTAAGTGACACAAAAGTTACTATAGCAACGCGTTTTGTATGTTTCAATTGGTGCTGTAGTTTCGACGTTTCTTTTGTTTTTCTCTTGTACAATAAAGAATATTATTATTTCTATGATATTGCCTATAATCTATTAATATTACATAACTCAACCTAAATAATTAACTATCAATGTTGAACCATCTTTAATAACAATGTTATTATAAAAGTATTTTCTGTTTAGAAATGGAAATTATAAAAGAAATAACTATGGTAACTGGCAAAAGATTCCAAGTTTATAAAGGATATACTTATGGAGGTGAAAAACAATTGAGATCTACATTACGGTATAGATGTACAGCGGGCTGTGGAGCATGTTTATATATCACGTCGAATAAAGAGATAGCGGAGCCGCTGCCTGTGCATAGTCATCCACCGCCCAAACTGTTTCTTCTTCGAAACGGAACTTATGCGAAACTGAAATGATTTGGTACTTGTTTAATCGACGATAAAACCGAAATAGAAATAGGATCTCAATTTGATGCGGACTCTGAAGGAAGAGTATGAAAGTTATGGTCTAAGCCTGAATGGAAGATACGAGATGGATGTGAAAAAACGCACCATTAACCCTGCTACCGGCACACTGTCGGTAACGTTACACACGGAAGAAGAATGAAAGAAAGATGAATGTTATGGAGATGCGATCTCTTTGTAGGATATGCAGGGCCAGCTTAGCTGAATCGAATTGAATCCAAATCGAATCCACAATAAATACGCAGAATCACAGGTACTAGCGAAGATATCACTGTGAGAATGAAGAAGAACATGCTCAGTTGGTTTAGACCAGCGGTTCCCAACCAGTGGTCCGCAGAAGCCTAAATATGGTCCGCGAACGATTTTAATTTTATGACTGGGGATGGTGAGGCGAAGTTTCTATTAAATTATCACAGTTAATTTTTATTATACCTACATGCATAGTGGTCCCTGCTATCAAGAATCATATAAAAGTGGTCCTTGATCAAGAAAAGGTTAGGAACCCCTGGTTTAGACGAATGAGTGTTGAAAGAAACTCCTCCGAAAGGCATATACGAAGAGTTTGATAACAGTGGACGAAGCGAAAGAAATATACAGAGACCGTAGCGCTTATCGCTCCATTGTCTTTGACGTCGAGCTAAGTTTTTTTATAAGCTTTAATATTTATGTAAACATTGTATATTATACGAATATATCATAAATATATGGAAAGGTTTGATAGGCTGTTTGTACCATTTGTTCCAATAATCCATAAAAAACTGTTAAATCCAAGTAATTTTTCATATCACTCATATAATTATATTGCTAACTCTGGAAATATTTCAAATTTAGAGCTTGAATTTTATCCCAAGTGAACACAGAACTTTGAGAGGCCAGTTGTGGCGCAGGGGCACAAAGTGTGCCTGTTAACGCGACTAGTTGTAGGTTCGACCCCCACTCCAGGAAATGAAATATTCATTTACATTTATATTTTCATTTTTTCCCTCTGGTGTTGAGGCAAAGCGCGGCGTTGAGTTTCGCCACGCAATACACAATGCCTCCAGAATCCGGCGGAAAGTGGAAAACCGAGGGTCTTAACACTAGGTTCCCTCTGCTACCCTATTGTGTGCGTGAACCTGAACACAAAACTCGGGCGTCGAGCTTTTACAGATCCCCCATTATGTTTTCAATGCAGTCGAGAACGACGCATTATTTAACATTTAACTTGGCTCGTATTTGACATTTATGTTTTGTTTGTATATAGTATTTATATTGAAACGTTTAAATTCATATTATTTTGTTAGAAATCAGAAGTCAAATATTTTAAAAATAAAACGTTACTAAAGTACAAAACACCTGTTAACACATCAGAAGTGGATGGTGGTTACAACTAATATTATCTAGGGTTTGTAAATGATGTGAAGCATGGAGCAGTGCCTAGGACTTGCGACCATAGGTGTAGGCTTCAGGGTACCTTTCCGTTATAGTTATAACAAGACGCCTTCACTGCTCCAGCCCAGTGTAATAAATAAGTCTTATATATTCTCTTATATAGTCTTATTTAATAAATAGGTCTTAATCACATTTATAATTAAAATAACAATTAAATAATCAAATAATTAACTCTTCAAATAGTCGAGGTTAGCCAGTGGTGGAGCACGAGTAGTGCTCGAAACATATCAGAGCTAAGGCTGACGGTACAACGCCTGATCGTTCACAAATAAGTTGTAGGGTAGAATGAATAAGAATTAATGACGCGCCCCATATTGGCGTGATCGGTAAGTATCGTCTAAAAAATTATAGGCAGCTTACATGTTATACCTACGATATATTATATGAAGTTATAAATATAGCTTGTTTGTAATTTCAAACCTCTTATTTCAATATTTATATAATAAAACGGATAAATCGAAGTCTAATTTTATTTAACCTATATAATTATATTGCTAACTCTGAAAATGTTTCAGTTTCATTTGCGTCATCACAAAGAGGTGGAAGACTACTAGTTTTCAAGGGCTACTCGTATAGTGTACAAAAATTTAGACACGACCTTATCTACTGGCGATGCACCATGACGAAGTCGGGAACCTCGAAGCGTTGTACAGCAAAAGTGATTACCAATGAGCATTACGAGGTCCTTGATGATATCGGATCCCATTGTCATAAAAAACCAAATTTTTTTAGGAAGGACGACCAATTAGTCAGAATGTATTGATTGGAATAATAGTATGCTTTAAGGAGTAAATAATTTTATAAATCGAAACCATGGTATGACGCGGAACAGCTTTTGACTAGAAACGCGATGATTTGTGGATCACACACAGTGATCGAAAGATTGGCGGAGAGTAGGGGAAGGAGGGTCTTAACACTAGGTTCCCTCTGTCTACCCTGTTACATCTGAAATACACTGACATTGAAACAATTATCATCTACTACTAAATGTCTAAAAATAAAATAACTAACTATTATTGTGAAAGATAATGTTCGTTTCGTACAAAGTTAATCAAAATTTTATAATAAATATGAACAGAGTACAGGATATTTGTATGGCAAATATTATTATATGAAAAATTGAGAAAAGTTTAAGACTGTTAACAATTTTATAGAAATTTTATAGCATAACTTAAATATTAAAAGTTTTTGCTGGTTTTATTTATTTAAACTGTATGTGTGGTTATCTATTTTAATGTCACTTAACGATTATGTGATTGTTTTTCCATTTCTAAATATTTTAATTTCGTAAGTGTGACTTATGAAATAGAAATAATAAGAATATTTTTAAAAAAACATAGAAAATTGAATTAAAGCATAAATTAATTATATCCTATGTAATACATACAAGAATTTCTACATGCTTGATGAGAACGTAGGAATTAGTCGTCAGAGCGCTTACGCGGTTTCTGAGAGTCGCGTTTAATATTTTATACGTTTTCTAAAAAGTATTTGACAATGTGATTTTTTCTTCGAGATAAAGAAATAAAAAAACAATGTCGATTTGTTCAGTATGCGTGTGCAATTTTAGTTAGAATACATTATATTTATTATAAATTATATGTATGTTAAAATAAATAAGAGAGTATAAAACATATATTTATCGGTTATGCAATTTGAAAAATTATCTATATATTAATATGTGAGGCAAAAACTTTGAACCCCTTTTTATGGGAGTTGTGCGGACGGAGCAGTATGAAATTTGGCACACTTATCTATACTAATATAATAAAGCGGAAGAGGTTGTTTGTCTGTTTAAATGCTAAGATCTCTGGATCTACTGGTCCGATTTACTTTCTTTTTGTTTTGTATGAAAGCTGCATTATTCAGAAGTGCTATAGGCTAACATTACGGTGCAAGTCTTAGTAAGCCTTAAATAACGAATTAACAATAATAAGGAACGCCTTCGAATTACTTTATGCGTGTGCGCTGCACATATAACTTATTATACGTCATTACGTTGTATAACAAGCATATTCAATTTTATTAGATCTAAAATAAACGCCGCGACGCCATATATCTATCTCTTATAAATAAGTGACAATAAGGCATTTTGTAACAAAAAATATTTGAAAATTGTAAGGAATTGATATTTCATCGACTTTTAATTCACATGTGTATTAAAATTTATGAGCGAAAGTTATTTCATCATCAAGGAAATTTAATGTAGATATTCTTCAGATTTTATAGCATGTAATTTGGACGTATACTTTTCGAGAAAATGTAAAATTAAAATAATTCAACGCTCTGTTACGGTCGCAAGCCTAGACTCGAGTCCCGCGGGGGGCGCCCTTTCCGCCGATAACGTCCTATCATACAACCACGTAGTGTTCATGATTGAATGTATTAATCTGTTGGCAAATGCAGCATAATAAAAGTATTATAGGTGGTATGCGGGCGAAGCCGCGAGTGGGCCGGCAGTAGTTTATATGAAGGCGAAGTGTAGAACACTAATATTGTTCTATAATAATGCTTATAAACTATATTAAATCAATAAACAAAACATTACACACACTACCATACATTTGAGAATATTTACAATTTTATGTTTATAAAGTGGCATACGCGTTGCTATGGCAACGCCAACGCGTATTATTATATATCAATTGGTTCTCTAGTTTTTAATAAACATTTTTTTATATAAAAAAAATTAATAACGCTGGAAGAATTTCATATTTTTGTAATTAGAGCGATCTGTGGTTTAAACTTCATTACTTTACACTCTTTAAATTAACTAAAATATAAGTTATTAAAATGAGTCATAAAATACAGTGCTGCTAAGGTTATTTAAAATAACTTATTTATAACTGCTCAGAGACATCAATTCCAAATCTTATTGTCATTAATCTGAATTTGAATTCGTACTGATTTAATGCTATTTAAACATTAATTGCAATCCGTAGTACTTATTTTTTTAGTTGTATAATATTTTTAATTTCTCTATATGTTTCTGTATGTTAAATTTTTATTAAGAAGAGGTTTAATTATTATTAGAAAATTGTTAATGTAAATGTACGTATACATACAAAAGTTGGATTAAATGATCTCTCAAATATTTTTGTTATTAATAAATGTGACTTAAAATATTTATATTTTTTGTTTCAATTCTAACAGCTTTCGCCACTCCGTTCGCGTACATAAGATTTCTTGCTTACTTTCATTTCGTTATACTATATACTATACGGTACTATAGTATCCAATATGTTATTATATTAACCTCCAATTTCCTATTCCTATTTAGAGCTTGAATTGTGGCACAGGGACACAAAGTGTGTCTGTAAACGCAACTAGTTGTGGGTTCGAGCCCCGCTCGAGGAAATGAAATATTTCCAAGCCAAGCTCGGCGTTGAGTTCCGCCACTCAATACACAACGCGAGAAGAGTCCGGTGGAAAGTGGGGAACGGAGTATGTTAGCACTAGGTTCCCTCTGCCTACCCTACTGTGTGCAGGATACAGTATGAAGCTGAACACAAAACGTAGGCGTCGAGCTCTTACAGATCTCCCATTATGTTTTCGATGCAGTCGAGAACGACGCATCACTTTACGTTTAACTTGGCTCTTATTTGACATTTATATTTTGATTGTATAAAGTATTTACATTGAAACGTTTAATATTATATTATATATTATATGAAGTTACAAATTTAGCCACTTTGTAATTTGAATCCTCTTATTTCAATATTTAAAAATAAAAATAAATCCCGAAAATAAATGCCGAATTCTGGAGGCATTGCGTGTTGAGTGGCAGAACTCAACGCCGCGCTTAACCTCGACACCAGAGCGAAGAAATGGAAATATAAATATAAATAAATACTTCATCTCTTTGAGTGGAGATCGAACCCACAATCAGTCGGTTTTGCAGTCACACTTTGTGCCACTGCGCCTCAATATTTAATCTTATTTAAATATTTAATATTTCAAGTTTTATTTAACCTATATAATTATATTGCTAACTCTGTAAATGTTTCAGTTTCATTTGCGTC
Organism: Heliconius erato x Heliconius himera; assembly: GCA_013421005.1. Taxonomy (NCBI): domain Eukaryota; kingdom Metazoa; phylum Arthropoda; class Insecta; order Lepidoptera; family Nymphalidae; genus Heliconius; species Heliconius erato x Heliconius himera. Next base: position 161,586 of record JAATLQ010012035.1, read on the forward strand.
ATCACAAAGAGGCGGAAGACTACTAGTTTTTAAGGGCTACTCGTATAGTGTACAAAAATTTAAACACGACCTTATCCACTGGAGGTGCACTATGGTGAAGCCGGGAACCTCGCAGCGTTGTACAGCAAAAGTACTTACCAATGAGCATTATGATGTCGTTGATGATATTGGATCCCACTGTCATGAAAAACCAAAATTTCGTACACAAAACGACCAATTGATCAGAATTTATTAATTGGAGTACCTAATGGTGTTCGATAAAGATGAAGTATTTTTTTAATCGACGTCATAGTAGACCGCGGTGCGACGTAAAGGCAAAGATTACCGATTACCATTTAGGAAAGAATTATTTTTATTGCATAACGCTGTGTTGAGTTCCGCCACTCAACACACAATGTTCCAAAATTTTACAGACCAAGGAGAACGGTGTATAATATACAGAGTGTTTTATCAATACCACTTTAAAGAGACCACAGTTTTAACTACTCTATAAAAGCCTAATATAATTAATCTTTTTTTTTCCAAAAATGAAAAATTTATTTTTTTTAAACAAAATAAATAAAAAAATTATCGTTGTAAAATAAAATGCCATTTGTCAAGAACGACCCACGCAGACATAGACCTATCAAAGGGAAACCGCCGCATACGTCTCATTCCGAAATCGAGTCGTAGGTAATGGCGGCAAAGTTCTAAGTTGTTATACCTTTAGTAGCGTGTGGTTACGTTATTGGTACTACGTTTAACTGCGTCACACGAAATACAGGTGGATAAACATCGTGATATGAAAACAAAATCCTACGTCTAAACTGTTGAGGTATCTTGATTAATTTCTTTAGGTATGGGTTTCAAATATTTTACCCTACATACTGTTCCCGTAAAAGGAGCTCTGACGCTTTCACCCTGTATACTAACACTAGGTTTATTACAATAAATAATACACAACGGTTTATTACAATAAATAAACAGTTGAGGTTAAAAGAATTATATAAGAAATATTTTATAATGCCTTATTAATAGTAGTTACATTTACATTGAAACACTTTTTTATTTTTATGCTTAGTACATCTTTTATGTTTTAACTCGAGCTATTAGCTGATTTAGTAATTCTTTTTTTCGGATTGAGTATACTCCAAAAGTGGACTCATATAAATTTTGGTTCTGCACTGTTTGGTTCTGTTTTCTTTAATAAGTGTATATAATATTTTTTTAAATAAGAATGAATTATGTGTAATATGAAAATATATTTATATATTGAAAGATTTTATGAAACCCCTTTTTCCAATTTCTCTTTTTCCAATAAATCGTTTAAAGCTAAGTATTTGTTTATTTATATAATTATATTGCTAACTCTGAAAATATTTTTATTTGCGTCATCACAGAGAGGCGGGAGACTACTAGTTTTCAAAGGCTATTCTTACAGTTTACAAATATTAAGACACGACCTTATCCACTGGAGGTGCACTATGGTAAAGCCGAGAACCTCACAGCGTTGTAAAGCAAAAGTGCTTACCAATGAGCATTACGAGGTTCTTGAGATATGGGACCCCATTGTCATAAAAAACCAATTTTTTTTAGGAAGGACGACCAATTAGTCAGACTGTATTGATTGAAATAATTGTATGCTTTAAGGAATAAAGTATTTTATAGATCGAAACCATGGTATGACGCGGAACATCTTCTGACTTTAAACGCGATGTTTTGTGGATAACACAATGATCGAAAGTTTGGCGGAGAGTGAGGAAAGAAGTGTCTTAACACTAGGTTCTCTCTGTCTAGGTAGATAGAGGGAACCTAGAACATGTGTAATACAGCCTGACATTGAAATAATTACCTACTACTAAATGCCTAAAAATAGTTATACTAACTATTAATTAACAAAACGAAAGATGATTAACAACACAAATTAATTATATCCTATGTAATACATAAAAGAATTTCTACGTAGCTTGATGAGAACGTAGGGCTTACGCCCAGTATTAATGACCTATCTCCAACGTCAATCTTAGATTGTTTTATACATCTATCCAATCTCTATATTGGATTGAATTTAACACAACATGTAGCAAAAAATATGCTTTTATGCTCGTATCTTTTGATTGTGCTGACTTGCAAGCTTAGCTTAGTTTCTTCTGTGCTCCAATGGATCGTAGACATGTATTTTTGATATTAATTGCAGCTTAATATCTCCACGTGATCTGGAGGTAAATGGCAGACAACAAATCCTCCGAGCTTCGTTTTTATCTTTTTAGGTTACGGAACCCGAAAAACAAAATGGAATGTACATTTTGTAGTACATATTGTACATAATTGTTTGTCGTAATTAAATTGTCATTTAATTAAAAGCGTAGGTACTCTTAGCATAAGCAGTAGGTACAGTGCTGCACTAAATTATAATTTTAAAAGTTCTTATGAACATTTACTTGTTATGAATTTTATATAAAATAATGAACAATCCAATGCCAGTTTTATTATATACCTATTTTTTACACTTAAAATAAAAAAACATATGAAAACGATTAATAACACAACACTAAACAAATTAAATATTGATCGAATTAATTACTTCGGTTTTACAGGTTCATTCATATGGACGAAACGTGGGGGGAAACATCCGTTACTATTTCTTGCTGGATTTACTTATAGCTACCAGAAGCAGAACGCCGATGGGCGTGTGTCCTGGTATTGTTCACGAAGACTCAAAGGTTGTAGGGCATCCGCTAGCAGTGTTGGCACGACAGCGTTTGCGTGTAAACCACACGATCACCCTCCGCCCACATTACCAGAAGTGTCAGATATATCGCCAGTTGATAATGCTATGTTATTTAAGGACTTCCATTGATTTTGTACAAGCGTTTAACAAGGACATTCTTTTTTAATGTTGAGAATAACGAAACGAATAGTGACGAAATTGCTCGTGTGATATTCCTATTAATTATTTAAAAGAACTGATATTAAGTATTACGTTTCCAAATATTTTTTTATATATAAAGAGGCAGCAAATAATATGATTTCCACTAGGTAGTATTTTGGGTCCTCTACATCTCCATTGGTATTATGCTATATAATAATGAACGCTTATATTTATAATTCATTTAGTTTATAGTATATGTATGATTTGTATGTTTTTATAAATTTTTAATTTTTATATAACTAAATTATTAATAATAAGGTCATATTTCATTTGAAAAGTACATATCTTGATGAAAATATAAAATAAATTAAGTGAACTTTTTTATATTTTTAATTTAAATTTCAACTTCCATTTACAGAATTTATTTTTTAAGAGAGTTGTATTATGATTAAAGAATTTGCATTATTATGTAAGGCCCGATAGATAAGTGAAACTTACCGTTAGCCTTTATGTACATATAACATTTATAAGTGTATGTGTATATAAAGAAATGCACATAAAAAAATCTGACAAATAATTAAAAAACTGCAGGTATGCTACATTTAAAATGACAAATTATTATTTGACGCAGGCCTAACTAAGCTTTCATTTGATGCAAAAATTGCACAATCATGTCTTTTGACGAACGACGTTGAATATTTTTTATATATCCATGTTTTTTTTCTGATTATTGTTACACGTAGGTGCATTCATATTTTATGAGGTGAATGAGTGAATTTCTTATTTCTAAAGATATTTTGTCATTACTACAGTCCTCTTTGAAATTGTGATAATTTTTGTGTTTTTATTTATTATATTACTGTGTTTTTTTCTGATTGTTGTTACACGTAGGTGCATTAATATTTTGTGAGGTGAACGAGTAAATCTCATTTCTAAAGCATTTTTGTCATTACTACAATCGTCTTTGAAATTATATTTTTTCTGTTTTGTTTATTTATAACATTACATCAACATATGTATAAAAATCATAACATAAAAACAGGAAACTGTGTTTTATTGTATCTCTAATAAAAAAAATACGTGTAAACGTTAATGTATTAATTAGTTTTATATTTTTGGCTGATTTCAAAATAAATAAAGAAATAACACAAAGTAGACGTTTAATTCGTGGTTATTTCGACATAAGTATCAATTTCCTCTACACCGTCGTAATGATAAACAGAATTGCTGCGAGTAAACTATAAATTTTAATGTTTATAGTTATACCTAATTAAAACAAAATTTTACATTGATCTTAGTTATTTGTTTGTTGACTCAAAAATTGGCAGTCATAGTGATTTCACTTTTCCTAAGATTCCTTCCGCCCGCCCTGCTTTATACGTGTAGGTAGTTGAAACCCGTGCGGCCCTCTTTTATGTGGCCTAAAAACGTGTACCTATAGTATAGATTTACAATCCATAAACGTTTAAAAAATATATTTGTATTTTAAAATTAGCTCAATATTTTTTTACTAATAACCAATAAATAATTTCAGCGATCCTCCTCCCATCAGGCAAGGGTAAACACCCCCTGTTGATGTACAAAAATTATACGTACACGTACAAAGTGTTATCAGCTGCTAGCGTACTATGGCATTGTTCGAGACGAACTAGGACCGGGTGCAAGGCTTTCATAAAGTCTGACCCCGACCAAATAGATAAGATACAGTGTGTTTTTGATGAACATTGTCATTATCCACGCCTAGATCATATGCTGACGAAGATAAAAACTAATATTGGTCTTCATTTTCTGAATTAATTGTTTTTTTTTTGTGTGTGTGTGTGTGTAATTACTTTTCTCTGGTGTCAAATGGATTTATTTTTCCAATATTGTATAAAATGTTGTACATTAAGAGGCATTTCAAATGTTGAATGAGATTGAGTTTCCTCCTCTGGTATTAATAGTGTAAATATGAAATGAGCTATTGACGTACTAGGACCTTGCTCCAAAAAAGACCGGATGTAAGAAAGTCTGATGTCAACCAAATAGATATATACAGTCTGTTTTGACAAACATTGTCATCATCCACGCCTGGATCCTGTGCTGATAAAGATAAAAACTGAGTCATTGAGTTTTACTTCATGAATTAATTATTATTTTGTTGTTTGTATAACAGTTTTTTTTTATTTTCTAGTGTGGATATTTTTTTCTAATATTGTATAAAACGTCATTCTTTTTAAAAGACAGGCTTTTGACTAAATTTGTCGTCGAGGTACAGGGATACAAGTGTGCAGATTCCTATAGGCATGGAAAAACACTGAGATTTTCCATTTTTTCGTGTAATAGTCAAAAAAGTTGCAGTCAAAATCAGCTTCACGCTGTATCCCGCACACAGCAGGGTAGGGAGAGGTAACCTAGTGTAAGACACTCCGAACTCCACTTTCTACCGAATTCTGGAGGCATTGCGTGTTAAGTGGCAAAACTCAACGCCGCGCTTCAAGTTGCAACCGATGCCATTTTTTTTTATAGAATGAATTGTTTCTCACATTTAGGATTATTTATCTCTATTCTCTTCACATAAAAAAATAATGTAGTGGAATATAAACAAACATCAACTAGAAAGCCTATTCTCTAACAATTTATAGAGATTTCTAAAAAAATGCATTTTTAATGAGATACTCTTATGTCTATTTTTCTAAGGATATGATGTTTACTATATTATATCTTTAGAAAAAAAAGGCATTCTGTCACATTCTGTCCGTCATATTGATTATTAATAATATACTTTCAATAAATTTGAAATTCTAAAATATGTATCAAAATTCATATCATTAGAAAAATGTACAAAGTAGAGATAGATACAAAAGTAGACAAATAAAATATTCTTATCCTTATATAAAATTTAAACTTAATTAAAAGTATTAAATTTAGAAACTTTAACGGTAGCTAAAACTTTTTTTAACAAATTAACTATTATTAATTGATTTACAGTATTGATTTAAAAAATCTTTTTTAAATGTTATTTAAAACACGTTTTTGACACACTTTAGTTCTATTATTATTCAAATAAAATAATTTTATTTTAAGCTAAATCAACGAATGTACATATATTAAAATAAGTACAACATATGTTTAGTTATATGTTTTCTAAAAATGAGTTAATACTATTATATTTTTAATTTGTGTTATAAATATTAAATAGTTTGCATAAAAAACCTTTTTATTTTTTTAAATACATCTTATTTTTTGGAACAATTCAAAGAGAATAATGGAAAATTAAGAATTAGCGATTTTTTTTAACAATACGCATACGAACTCACGTCTCTGTCACTGTTATTATTTTCCATCTTGCGCAACACCTTCCACGACTGGGGAAGAGTGATATACAACCAATGAGTGATTTTATATTACTTGCGTTGACGGAAGCACGAAAATATGAGATCTTGAAGGACAGACTATTAAAAGCTTTTGAAAAATCCAAAACGATAATACTGCAGAAATTGATATAGAAATTGGATCTTGACAATTATTGCTATAAATGCGGGATCTGGCTAGAGAAGAAGTTACGAAAAAAAACTCTTCGGCTATTGTCATAGTCTCAGCTATCAATCCTTATGGTAAGAGATCCGAATGAACAGTCTCCAGATGGTACACCGGTAGACATTTGAGTTGTGTAGGTAAATATAACTTTAGTGGCAATAAAACTTGCATTAGAAAAGCTTGTCTCTCTAAATATAATGTTTAAGACAAGATATCTAAAATGTCCAAGTTGATTTTCACATTGCCTTATACCGAATCTTTGATACCAATATTAATAAGCGTTTTTATATATTAGACAATAGACAAATCCTTAATACTCATCTTATACTCTACATATATAATGGAAGTTATTAAATTTTTCTCATTTTCAGTATATTTGATGCCATCAGTAAGAGGAACTCACCCTCTCTTGATGTTTAATGGCTATACATACAAGAAACAGCGTGTCAACTTGACAGGTAGAGTGGCGTGGTACTGCTCGAATAGATATGTAGGTTGTAAAGCCTATGTAGAGAGTATAGGAGAAGTATACACTCCTGGATCGATAGAACACAATCATCCAAAGCCAAAGTATTGCCAAACCAAAAATGGTAAATGGGTGAAATTGTAGTACTTATCATTTTGTTCAAGCTACATTTGGTGTCATCACGTGATTTGAAATTGTTTTTTTTAATTATAAATTAAATTTTAGTTTAGTTTATTATTGTTTTATTTTAAATTGAATAAGCATTGCCGTTTTCTTTAAATATAAAAAAAAAAGCGTGTGCACTTCTTTTACGGGAGCAGCATATAGGGTAAAATATTTCCACCTCATACCTAACAATATTAATCAAGGTTCGTCAACAACTAAGACGTAGGATTTTTTTTATTTAACGATTTTTATCCGTACTGTATAACGTAATCGTAGTTACGATTAGATACCAACAACGTAAACACCTAATACTAAAAAATACTACTAATTGTTGCCGATCTACCACTTTTCATTCTCAAAAAACATACCAGAACGAGAAAGGGATATCTCTCAATCTATTTTACGCAGTTATTTATTTTCATAAAATTTATTTATTTTCAATAAATCTAAACAACGTTGTACTTTACCGCCAACACCTAAGACTTTCGTGAATGAGGCGTATGTGATGTTGTCGCTTTAAGAGGTTAGTTCTGTATGCGTCACACTTAACAACTGGTGCTTTATTTTAGAACGATATTTTTGCTTGAAAAAATGCCATTTTTAATTTTCGGCAAAACCTATTTTGTTTTAATTGTATTAGGATTTTATAGAGTAGTTAAAACTGTGTACAGTAAAATAATAATATAATGTAGTTAGATTGCAAAATAAAAAAGTAACATTAAACTTTATTTTTTACTGATAGAATACAAATCAATTTTCAAAATAATAAATACTTTCTGATAATACATTCCTGTATATACTTTTTTTCTAAGAACATTTTCTGTCTCCCTGATAATTTGCTATTATAGGCTCTTAGCAGGTTTGCACTCTAAGCCAACGATTTGGTTTTTTATTTCGATTCATAAAATGTAATATTTATTTAGTAGAAGATTAACGCCCAATATTAATAATCTATCTCCGACGTCAATCTTCGATTATTCCATATACCTATCCAATCTCTAGATTGGATAGATATATGGAACAATCGAAGATTGACGTCGGAGATAGATTATTAATATTGGGCGTAAGTTAGAATGCCTATTGATATGATAGATATTTCACTTATAGCCAGGCTCTTTTATTTCACATCCATGTTGGGTAGGTTGTACAAAAGTAAATAATCTATCTATTTTATAGCACATTTTGGATTAACGACCGTACTGATTTTGATTATATGTATTATGATTATTGTACTGTCATCAAAACCAAAGGTATATTTTGAACTTAATACTTTTATTTTCTCAATATGTATATTTTACTAACAATATACATCATTTAGAATAATTATATTTTCCAGTTTGCTTCTTGCCGAGTAGAAAAAATCCACTACTAATGTTCAATAAATACACGTACAGGAAACAATGGGAATGTACATCGGGGAAGGTAATATGGTACTGTTCGAAACGAAACATGGGTTGTAAGGCTTTCGTGCATAGTAGAGAGGGGGTCTTTACCCCAGGACACTTCAACCACACACATCCTGCGCCCTCTTATATGAAGAGTAAGAATGGATCGTGGATAAAATTGTGATGTACATATATATATCTAATATTTTTATTTAGTTAAAAACAAAGTATGTTCTGCTTTAAAGTACACAACAGAAAAATCTGTTTTTATGTATAATTTACACATTATATTAGTACAGTCCATGGGATGAATCCGGGCGTAGAGAACTAGATGTTAACATGTAGATTTTTTTTGTAAAAAAAAAACATTTTAACCATTTCAAATGTTTATAAATTTAAATATATAAAAAATGTTGTTATGATTATACAGTTCTTTTTACTTTAATAAGTTCTTTGATTTTCACGATTATTACACATTTTAAATAAAACTCTGGCACGCTCGAAGCGCCATACAAGAAGAACTGAACTGAACTGAAATAAAACTAATTTAACCGGATTAATCGCGTATATTTAAGATTTTACATTTTGGAAACCCGACGTTTCGAACACTTGAGGTGGCATTCGTCTAATAATTATAATCTTATAAAATTATCATAATTATTATATCAAACTACCGCCAACGATTTCTTAATTGCCTCGCGTACTGCCCTGGATTCCTGCAGAATGAGCTGATAGTATCTTGCCCTCTGGTATGGTGGGTTTGAGACTTTAATGATTTTATGAGTGGATCCCCGGTGGTAGAAAGTTTCCAGCCATCCTCTCTATTGAAATTAGGATGTTTTTGTATTTCATTAGCGTCGCGGATCATTCTAGGAATGTATCTGTTTTCCTTAGCGAGGATTTGGACTGCAAAGTGTTCGAAACGTCGGGTTTCCAAAATGTAAAATCTTAAATATACGCGATTAATCCGGTTAAATTAGTTTTATTTAAAATATTTTTACTTTATTTATGAGAAAATCAATTATTTAATCAAATATTTTAGTTATCGAAATATCAGTGAATAGTTAGAGCACTTCCGCTAATAATAATAGGCTAAGTCGTCAGGCATCGCTTAAGTAAATTAAAAAAGGTATAGATTTATTTTTCAATAGATTTAATTGAGATTTAATTTGCTCAATTATTACTGTACTTTTATTTTCTACCCTACAATATCAAGCAATATATTAAATCTCTAATTCGATGGCGGCTTTGATATTATATTCAGAATAATACATAATTTGTTTTATTTACAGTGTTTTTCAGAACGTCCAGCAGAGGTACGCGACAACTAGTCATCAACGGTTATTCCTTCATTTGTAGGAGTTACTGTTTGAACCATATAAAGAAAATATGGAAATGTGCATCCAATGCAGATTGCACCGCCAAAGTTCATACTGTAGAAGATGAAATTATATCACTGAATAATGATCACAACCATCCATCAAATCCTTTCTCTTTCGAATGTAAGCCGCCACGGCGATTTCATTTAGGTTATTGACGTATACTAAATCGTCCAAAATTAGAAGTTCAAAACTGAACGTGTTGTTGTCGCCAAATAATGTCAACAAGTGACATTTTTAAAAAAGAACAAAAATTAAATACGAAACGGAATGAGGCTCGAGGGTACATATATGTACATAAATGTTTATACTTTTTTAAATTTTACTTAGCCAAAATATTAAAATTGTACCATATTTATAATCTGCATCATATGAATTCAAAGCGACAATCAAGTTACCATCTACGACCTGTTGTAAAAAACAGTGTCAAGTGCAAGGGCACGACCTGGAGTTGAATAGTTACCGTGGTTAATGTATTATAATTGTTTGTATGTATAATTGTACATATATATACTAAAACTTTGTGTATAACATTGTCGGCTATGCTCTGATTGATGTGTGTACTGTATAAAAATTGTAAATGTGCTGTTAATTCTTGATCTAAAAACATGTAAATATACCACTGTAATATTATTTTAAAACCAATCTATCATTTATTCCAAAATTTTTATAAAATCTAAATTAATAGACTAAAGATTCGAAATAAAACAAACAACAACAAATAATAGAAAATATTTTATCAGCACAGATATTTATGACACCGAAGGGCGGCCAGGTTCTTATATTGCAAGGATATCGCTACCACCGCGAGTATGGACGCGTTGGCAGAAGTTACTGGAGATGTACAAAAAGACTAATATATTCCTGCAAAAGTACTGTTAAAATAATAAATGGACGTATCTTCCCTATTGGACACCATAGCCATGATTAGATCGAACTTACATATCGCTTATTTGGGGCAACTGTGACAGTTTTTGGCAGTGACACTTTTTGAAATATTGTAAGAGACGCTATCAACGTTCTTAAACAGTCTTTCCGTAAACACCGACATAATTAACTATTTAATAAATGCAAGTATGTAATTGTTGCACTAAATGAGCGATAAATAGATATAAAATTTGTTAAATAAGCATTTGTATGAAATAAATTGATTTCAAGATATCAATAAGTCTATTAAGTTTATTTTTGTAAATTCTATTTAAGATTTTGTTTTTCATTGTCGATTATTAAATATATCGTTTTATATTGAAACCATTCGTAAATATTTTTGACGAAAATAAATTAAAAATTTAATGAAAAAAAATGATACGTAAATGTTGGTGCTTCAATGTAGGTATGGATTTAGTAATTTGTTGAATTAAAAAGCTGCATTTTAATACAGTTATATATATTGATTGTAAATCAGTCACATACATCTAACGAAATCCTTTATGGTTTTGAAAGGAATATGTTCTTGGAATTTTTGTACTGTAGTAACATCTCACTGAATGACAATGACTTATAGGGAGTCAATCATTATTGAATAAAAAGTTAAATTATGTTCTTTAACATGCATTCCCTTATTGTGTAATATTATCTCTTTTTTACCGTTCTCCTTTGTGTTTTCTCCATTCAACGTGATATTGACGAAGTGATTAGTGCTGAACTGGCATTTTCGGGTCGCTGTACTATGACGACAACAATGATTGATTTTGAATATTTTAAATGATTAAAGCAATGAGAAGGAACAATATTAGTTAAGAATTTTAAAAATATTTTAAATTTTAAATAAAAAATGTCCATTCCTTATTATTAATACTTAGAAGATTAATCATTTTTACTAATTTTACTTATGTCGGAGTGAAACGCTTAGTATAAATTGTATGACATGTGGGCTGCCATTGTAGATAAATGATGGCAGACAACGAAAATAGTTACAATATTATTTTTATTTATCAAGGAACATGATTAGATGATCGATATTTATTTACGGTCACCTTTGTTAGCTATAAAATAATATAGTCTTTGTCCGACTCGACCATTCTTTTTGCTTAGCTTCACGCTGTATCCCGAACCCAACCCAGCAGAGAGAGCCTGGGAACCTAGTGTTAAGACCCTTGCAATTACCTTTCTTAAATTAGAATACCGCATTTTAATCATTATAACAAACAGTTTAAAAAAAAATAAAACTATTCTAATCCTCCGATATATAAAATTATTGTAAATGCTAATTCATTTTACAAGCAAAATTGTTTCTTTTTATATTTTTTTATATAAACTAATAAAAGTTATATTGTTACCAAATTCATATCATAGACGGTGTATACATGTTTTGTTATAGATAATATAAAAATGGTGAATTGTATTGTTAAATGATGATGACTTTGGATTATTAATGGAAACTAAAAGTTTTTAATAAATTGATAACGTCTTAAATAAATATTTTTTTAAAAACATTTTTTATTTCATGCCGTCATTTATTTGTTTTATGTAAAAAACAAAGCTAATTTTGACTTTTAATAAAAATTAATGACGATTACGTTCCTAATTAATGTTACGTAAAATATCAGAGTATTCCTCAAAATAGGACTACTTATTTGAACGGGATATGAATAGAAGTGCACAATTGCAGACTAGAATTGTTAGTGACCAAAATGGCAAATAATAAAATTTCAAAATATAAAAAAACCGACTTTCACCGGATCTCATAATTAGAACCTAATCAAACTACCTTTGAAGTGTATCTTTCCCAATAAAAAAATTATCGTCGAAATCGGTTGGCGTGGTATTGAGTTATTTATCATTTGATCGCGCACATACTTAATAAAAATTTAAGACTTATGTCACTTTCTCATGAATAACTTTGTCAGAAATGGATCAAATTAAAATGAGACTACACCTGAAATCCCAGTTTTCAAATAAAAAAAAGAATCATAACAATCTGTTCACCCAATCATAAGTCCTGAGGTAACAAACATTAAAAAAAATACAGTTGAATTGATAACCTCCTTACGGAAGTCGGTTAAAAATATACGTTTATTTTTAACTAAATTATAGCTTTAATTTATAACTTTAATCGTACAGTTAAAGATGATATTAAAAGATAAGATTAAAGAACGCCTTATTTTTAATTATGTCAAAATTAAAAGATTGTTGTGTGAAAAACAAATCCTTTTATTTTACTTTAAAAACTTACCTTGGAACTTTTTTCAGGTCGTTACAGGCTCTTTACCAGGTCGACCAGTAGTAGTACTAACGAAAAATAATTTTAGACCATTATTTATCTATATATATTCTTAAGTCTATCCTACCATATTTAATTAGAAACATTTGTTACAGAATTGAGAAGATTACAAAGGAAACAAACAAAAGACGAAAGGTTGCTCAAAAAACGCATAGCAGAACAGATTCGCTACAGCCGTATCAGAAACGATCCTAAAAAATGGGAGGAACACAAAATCAAGAGGCATCGGTCATATGTAAGACACAAGATTCAACAAGCGATGAGTTTATTTAATGAAAGAAACAATGGATATAGTGGAAATTTAAATAATAAGTTTATGCTAGACATGTATTATAATAGCTGAATATATTATATGATAAAGTAATTGAATACATGTACATATGTTTTTCATATGAATGTGGGAATTAAAGGTGTTTCTGAATCTCGCTAGAATTACTATTGTGGTAATTACGTGTTACACTCTTTCGTCTCGTCTCGTCTCGTCTCGAAATCAAATGTAGAAACGAATCGAAGTAGAAGTTTAAAGGACATATTTTTAAATGTTATAAAGTAACGATAAATATTATAAATATGTCGATATTGGCTATGATTATTGGTATTATTCTTATCAAGTCCTCTTTATCTATGTTCTCTATAGATTATATTTAATAGATGGTAATCATAAAAACCTCATTTCTATAATAATATAAACTATTAAATTACAGAAACAAAAGTCTTTCAATTCTATCATTGTTATCTAGTTTTAGAGCAAATCTTACTTTTTTATGTATAAGGCGTTATAAGTGATAATGGTTATTTTAATTGTGGTTTCTATTACAGCTCATCATATTAACAATTTTATAAGCCACGAAACATCTGAAACTATAATAGATAATGGATCCGATGATGATGTTATTGAAGTAGTTAGGGACGAAGCCCCAATAGAAATATTGTCCGACGGTGAAGAAATGGAAATAGAAAAATCAAACCAAGCAAATCTTAACTCATTTTCAGAATCATTTAGTTTTGCTAATCCAAATGCTTTAGAAACTACAATTGAAGAAAAATTCCCAGAAGTAGAAGACCCACTAAAGAACTTGTGTGAAATACAAAACACGTATACAATAACTGAACAACAAAGTGCAACGACAATTTCTGATGATGCAAGATCTTTAGAAATTACCAGTAAAATAGATGAAAAATCCAACCACGACAGTAGTGGTGAAAATTGTTATATTAATGTGACTGACGTTGGTAATAGCACCGAGAATGATGCAGAAAAATTGAAACAAACAGTTCAAGAAGAGCTTTCTAATGAAATAGAAGCTAATACAATTGACTCTAACGTTCCTGTTGATAATGAAACTGCTATTAGTAATATAATAAACCAAGATTAGTATTTTTAGATATATTTTATTGAAATTTAGCAGTCTAGGCGCTAGCATAGCAATAAATACCGTTATACGCAATAATTGAAAATATATACCAAATTGAAAATATTAACACTGCACTATAACAAACCCATAGTAATACTATTTCTACCTCATATTTTTATGTTATTTAGAAAAGCAAATTTAATATTAAAAATCAAATTAAAAAATCACCTAAAATTTGATTATTACCTTTCTTTGTTAATTGAGTTTCTTTGCTGGCTAATACCCTAGAATATTCACTAGCGACTTAATATATGACTTCCGTGAAAAATATTAGCATATGATAAAGCTTACTTTAGTGTTTAGAGACAGTAAGTATATTATTGTAACCAGTGAGATAATTGCCTTTTAAAAGAAAAAAAAATCAATTTTTTTACTGTTATTTACAACGCTTTGCATTTAAAATCCATAAAAAATTAGATTAAATATATTTATATTATATACAGGTGTTCGGTAAACAATATTATAAGTAAAGCAGTATTGCTGATAGAATTTTCTTAATTAGATTAATTTGTTTTAAGTGGTTATCTTTCTTTTTTTAAATCATAATTTTACATTGTACATTTTTTTCCTTTTATTGTAATTAGATACTTAACAAACATCATATTTTTTTGTTGTATTATTGACTTTTATGGTATGAACATAAGTGTAGATTATAAAATTTGTGTGTATATTGGTTATTTCAAATAGGACTTGATTCATTTAGAATACAATAAAATTGGTTGTTTAAGCGGAGTTCAAGTCATTTTATTTTATTATCCTTATAATATTGAGACCATAGTGCACAAGGTGCGACTGTAAACACTACGGTTGTAAGTTCGTTTTCCACTCAGGGAGATTAAATATTTAATATTTTAATTAGCTTGCTCTGGTAACAACGCAAACCACGACGTTCAATTCCACCAATAAACACGCAATGCGTCAAGATTTCTCCCAGGTTATCTTTGCCTACCCTGCCATGTGCAGGATACAGTGTACAGTTAAAAGAAAATGAAAAATATAATAGAAAACGTATTCGTACAAATGTTTCTGTTAGTTTATATTAATTCTATGTTATATAGCAAAAAAAACTTTGAATTAATATTTGAATCCACTCAAAGTTGTCTTTGTCTATATTAAAAACGCCAATGACAACTATGAACATATGTGCATAGACTAAAAATTTGAAAATTAATTAATGGAACTTTGGATATCGTATAGTCATAGCAAAACGTAGCGTAGTCATCATATAGTATAATATCTCGAGGATCTAAAACATGTATAATACAACCATTAACTAACTTTTCTATCGGCGTTGAGTTCCGCCACTCAATACGCAATGCCTCGATAATTCGGCGGAAAGAGGTGAACGGAAGAATTGAGAGTGTCTGCAGTCAACATTCGGCGAAATAAATGAATTCTCTTTGCCGATAAAGTGCGGCAATCAATTCCTCAACTCAACACGCAATGTTTCAATAATTTGCTTTTATAAAAATTTTTGGGGAAAGTGAAAAAAACATCTTAACACTTGGTTCTTTTGCCTTCTCTGTTGATAAAGCATGAAGCTGAGGACAAAACTATTTTTGTTTCTTTTTATTCTACGTTGTATGTAAAATATGATATATATAGCAATTATAAAACACCTCCATCAATTACAGGTTTTGAAGCGCGATTTGTTATGGAAAATGACAAAAAAGTCCTTCGAATTGGTGAATATCGATTCATGAAACATTATGAAAACAGTATTGGTCAAATTCGGTGGCGATGCTGTAGAGCATTTTACCGTTGCAGAGCGATCGTTCTAACGTACGATGAAAGAATTTTGAAATTGAAAAACTTCCATAATCATTGAGCATCAGGGCAAGTGAAATATGGACATTTTTGATTGCTTATCATCTTTGTTGATCTTTGATTTATTATAAACTAAAAAGTATCAATTATATATTTTATGGTATAATAATCTTATTGTCAATGTTTATAATTTAATCATATAGTAAGAATTGACAAATAAACGAGTATATTAAAATTTTCCTACATTGTTTAAATCGGTACAAATGGTAAACTTTTGTGACTTTAGATTTTCTTTTAATTCAGAAAATGAAAAATATATATTTACATATTTAGAATGTAAATAAGTTTAAAAAATATAGATGATGTTCAACATTTTTCTACCTTACTTTTTTATTGTAGTTATCGAATATTGTACAAACTTAATTTTTTTTAATGTAATAACGTTATGTGAAAATGTATAGTGCGTAAACGTGCTACTACATTTTAATTTTATAAATAACTTTAATATTTACTGTAAAATAAATACGGCGAAAATAAAATAACAAATTTATTTCAAAACTTTTATTTGTTCAATAGACAATTTTCATGTATTTAAGAAAAATTCTATCTAAAAATACATTTTTGTTTCAGCAATGAAAATTATCGAAGGTGATGGATACCCAAAGCTAATGTATTGTGGATTCCTGTTCAGACCCCATAACGCATACAGGCAAAAAAGATGTCAGTTATGGTATTGTAAATACAGAAACACGAGAAAATGTCGAGCCATTGCTAGGACAGTGGATGGTGTAATAGTTAAATCAGAGGAGAGTTTGTGCCATACATGCATGAATGTTAGTGAATAATAAATATTTTGATACTTATTTCACATAGTAATATATTTTTGTCTTAAGCATATCTCTTTCGTTTGATTCTCTTCTCATTCTCTTCTCGTTGATGTTCGAATGTTGGCGAAAAATCCTGGCGGAATATCCAATAAAAAGTGGCACAATTCGAATTAATTTATCAATTTGAAAAAAGAAACTTTAAATGTCTTCTTTTATTGATAACCTAATTGCAATATAATTAATATTAACTTTATACGAAATAATTTCAAAGCGTAAAGTGATTTAGGAATGAGTTATTAACTAGGATCCGCCACATGCTGTGCACGGCGAGTGGAGCTGAGCGAAGCTATGTTGCGCAAAATATTTTTTTGCGAAATTTTCTGTTTCGTCTGCACGCGTTGGGTTAGGTTAGTCAAAGTTCAATTTGTGGGCGTCTATTTCAAAACGATCCACAGCTTAACTCTATATGTACAAAAAAAAAACATTAGCTTCACGCTGTATCCCGCACACAGCAGGGTAGGCAGAGGGAACCTAGTGTTGAAGACACTCCGTTCCCCACTTTCTGCCGAATTCTGGAGGCATTGCGTGTTGAGTGGCAGAACTCAACGCCGCGCTTAACCTCGACACCAGAGCGAAGAAATGGAAATATAAATTTAAGTAAATATTTCATCTCCTCGAGTGGGGATCGAACCCACAACCAGTCGGTTTTGCAGTCACACCTCGTGCCGCTGCGCCACGACCGGATCTATATGTACACATTTTGACTATTTACTCAAAAACTACAATTACAATTATCACCGAACTACTTCGCTGGGAAAGAACAATAACAGTGCAATATCTGCGGGTCTTTATTTGACATCTTATCACTACATACAATTGAAGATACAGAAGGATTCATATAAATGTTAACAGATTCAGAATTAGATCTCCTAGCTTCTGAACTTCTGAACCGGGCTTATTATTTTTTTTCAATGTCACTCGCTGGAGGAAATGCATTCAATGTTGTTCTTCCTTTTTACGATAGTAAGATTTTCTTGCATATTCTCGCCACTTTTTTCTTAACATATTCTGATCTCTTGGTGGTAATGATTTTATGCATAGTATTTTTCCTTCTTTTTTTCTTCTTTGGTACTTCGCTTTACAATTCTTCTTATATTCTGCATAAAGTTCGGTATCATTTTTTATTTTTTCATATCTTTGTTTTTCTCGTTCCCTTTTTCGTGCTAAAATTTCTTCTCTTTTCTCATTTTCTGACATTTTACCTTAAAATTGCAATTTTAAGTCAATAAATACTGCTGCATACAGCGTAAGTATTAAAAATACCTCAGTAACAAAATAAAGAATTAATTTAACTTATTTAAGAGCCATAGTAAATACTTAATAAGCATTCGATGTGATGATAAAATAACTTGTAAATAGATTTTTATATATAATAGTAAAAGAGATTTCATTGTAAATTTCTAAAGTCTAAATCCATTTAACTTCGTGACAATCTCTGTAAATGGCCACAGTTTGTTATAGTGTATGTTTTTTAAAAACAACCATCAGAATTAAGATCAAGGAATTAAGAAAAGACGATGAGAAATGACCAATTATTGAACGTGTTATTGGACAGTCTTAGGTTGCCCTGATATATTTTAATTATAGTTACATATAAATTTTTATATGATACGTTGTATATATATTTCATGTATTAGTTACATTGTGTAGTCTTAGGTAAATAAAAAAAATATATAACGATTATTATTAATTATTAAAAAATAATGACCAGCAACTGTTATTTCATATTATTTTACTTTTAAAATTCTAAATCGTCAAACATTTAGTTATTACCTATATCTATATTATTAATGTTTTTAAGATAGTATTACCAGGATTCAAAATTCAAAAAGCGAATGCCTTGAACTTGTACGGGAATCGAATCCAAAGTCCTTAATATGCTATATAAAGATTAAAAAAATAGTAATTAAATCAGTTTCACGCTGTATCCCGCACACAGTAGGGTAGGCAGAGGGAACCTAGTGTTAAGACACTCCGTTCCCCACTTTATAAAGATGGATATAAATAAAACATTAATTGATTAAAACATATTGTATTATAAATGATTCCTCACAAAAATATTTTTCTTATATATGTAATATTTTTATACATACATATTATTTTGTTATCTTTTTTTGCTGGATTTCTTATAATTTACTTAAACGAATTATATTTTTAATGAATATATGTAATGCTGTAGACAGAGATCCCAGGACCCCCAGACCTATGTCATTTTAGCAAAGCCTAAAGTTTGGGAGCCCTGGGATCTCGGGCTATTGTCTTTTTTTAAAAGAAAAGGATATCAATATATATATAAACTTACCGAGGACTTAATAAAGCAATGGTTAAACCGACTTTTAAATTTATACAAAAGGCACTCTTTATTTTTACAAGGCACTAATATAAGGAATGATTTTTTGCCATTATCATATTGGTCAATATTACTTATTTATCTTCACATACGGTATGTTGTTTAATTATTTGCACAACGTACTATGTATTTATATATGAAACACGAAAATAATGCAAAAGTACAGTTAACGTTAAAACTAAAGAGAAAATCAATAAAGATATAATAAATTTATCTTTATCAACCATTTACAGACAATTCGTTTCTAGTGACACAATTCTCAACTTTCATCTCTTAAGAACTACTTATTATCATTAACCTGGCCAAAGCATAAAAAGTTTCCACTATCTGTCATTATATAAAGTAAAAATTTATTGTCATTTTTTAAAATAATAACAAGTATATAAAAACTTAAATTTACGATACAATTACAAACTGAAATTACAATACTTATTGTTTACCACCTATTTTTACACCTATTTTTGTAAATTATTCGCTAAAGGTTTTACTTTCATCTGTAAAATTATTTCATTAATTTAAAATACATTACCTCTGCCTACCCTGCTGTGTGCGGGATACAGCGTGTAGCTGATTTTTTTAAAAATACATTAAAATATATTATCTTACTGTCACAATATTGTTAGACAGATTCAATAATGGTGGGAAATTATAGATACTACTTATTCTACAATTTTTTGTATGTTAAAATTGATGAATAAAAAATAATTGAACATAAAATATATATTTTATATTATTTTATAAAATGTATATTTTACAACTAATATAAACTTATTAGTTTATGAACGAAAATCCAACGTAATTGATCCAACGTATTTGGAACCAAAAATTATTAAAGACTAAAAAAAATCAAGTCAATGCTGGCTTGATCATATAAAAATAATTTTGCAAAGCATTAGCATCTATTTAGTTCACTTTGTTTACTAATTTACTTTAGATGAGTTTTTGAAATGTACATAATCACTACAAAATAACATAATTTTCAAAAAAGTCCATAAATGGGTATACGAGTGGGGATGGGTATATATATATATATATATATATATATATATATATATATATATGTATATATATATATATATATATATATATATATATATATTTTTAAACATTCCATTACAAACAAAAATTAATGATTATGTTCCATAAAAGATCTTACTATAACACCATTCGCTGTGGTGATACTCGCTTTACATCTAAGTTTTATACGTTTGTTGCACGTCCATCTTATTTTGCGTTTGTAACATTCGTGTTTTATGAACGTGTGCTCCCCCACGTGTACCACTAGATGCCCTCTGTTAGATAGCCCAAATCGAACTGAAAAATACAAAAAAAAATATTTTTACTATTAAACGCCATTATTATTAACTATATTTTATTATATTTTTAATCTGTGTGGAAATAATTTTATTATTTAATAGAAATATGTATGTATATATAAAAATTAAAGACATTCAAATGATGATCTTGTTTTATTGAAACTCTCATTCCTTAGTAGATTTTTTATATACATAAGTATAATAATAATAATATGAAACTTAGCTTATAATATCTTTTTTATCATAACATAAATAGAAATAAGTAGATATAACTAAAAATAATGATGAGATAATTAAATTTATCATTTCATTTCAGTTGGTTTGATCGGCACCGGCATCGATTGTTTCGCATCCTACTGCCTAAGTAAACAAGGCAAAATGGGCATCAACGTCGGTGGTTATAGGTTCAGGTTCAACGGATGTGCCAGGAACGGTAAGATAAGATGGCGATGCTCCAGAGGACCGTGGTGTAAGGCAGCTTTACATACCTTCAGAGGACGTATAGTATATATTCAAAGCGCACATAATTGTGGACCTAAACCACCTAGTTAAAGGGACTATCTGTATGATTTAATATGAAAGTATACTAGGAGCCTAATTAAATTTTATCAGTATTTTTTAAAAAATATAGCATTTTTGGGTATAATATAATTTTCGACCATTGAAATGAACGTGGCTACAAAACTATTATAATTTTAAGTTAACATAAATACAGTAACAACAAATACCGTTTTGATACAATTTAGGTTCTTCGGTACTTAAAAAAATGAGTAATTATAGTTATATTTAACTTATTTACTTAAAATATTTTAAGAAATATTATGCTATCATTCTGTTTGGTTAAGTTTCTATATTTATTATATACATATTAGGCTCCCACATAGCTTAAGTTAATTACACCTGTCCCCATAAACATTTTCGGACTTCAAAGATTGAATTGTTCATATTTATTTTATAAATAAATAAATAAATCAGCTTTACGCTGTATCCCGCACACAGCAGGCTAGGCAGAGGGAATCTAGTGTTAAGACACTCCGTTCCCCACTTTCTGCCGAATTCTGGAGGCATTGCGTATTGAGTGGCAGAACTCAACGCCGCGCTTAGCCTCGACACTTATTTTATATATGAACATTAATACCAAAAAATTTACAGGATCATTTAAGTCATTGTAGATTATTATTAAACCTCTAAGGTTTTAGGTCGTGGAACAGAGAAAAGCATTTCTCACCTTGTAAAATGATTATATTTAAATTATTTTTATCTCTCCGCTGTGGTATATAAAGCGCGGCGTTGAGTTCCCCCACTCAACGTGCAATGTGTCGAAAATTGGACTGAGAGTGGGAAACAGAGTGTGGTAACACTAGGTTCTCTCTGCCACGTGAAGCTACATAAGATCACTGATGGTCTTCACATTCGATAATGTTGATGGGGACAGGCAATTTGTGTCTTGTTTAACAATTCACAAAATACTTAGATCAAACCATGACATGGCTTTATGTAACTATTTATTACTATATCACTATACAATTTAAGATTTAACATTATTAATATAATATATAGAGTGTATATTTAAAAAAAATGCTCTATTAATTTTGTTAGCTTAAGAAATCTTTTTTGTAGAATCGATACAGGTCCGTTAAAACATCGATCGATTTTTCAAGATTTTTAATATTTTTTTGGATGCAATATGGTTCATATATTAAATGCATATACACTTCATTAACACTAATAACATTACTTATATTAAAATTAATTTTGTAATTATGATTCCGATTTCAATATAAAAAAAAAAATAAAAAAACCTACTTAAAGCGCATATATATATATATTTTTATTTAATTTAATTCGTTTTTATATATGACAGTACGTAATGTGTTTTTGTAATGTAATCAAAATATCTTTTATACCGATTGAAATACCGGTGTCCAAAAAGTAAGGTCGAATAATAAACTGCCATCGATCTTTTAAAAATTACAAGCATTTAATGGGATACTGATACTTAAATACAGATCTTCAAATGTTTTTCAGTTAATTATTTTTTGTGAATTGTTCACGTATACTTTTAATTATTCACAATATATATTTATATGTATGTGTGTTTAGAATAAAAAAATGAATATGTACTAACATAGGGTAAGTTTTTTAAATGTAACTAACAAGTGGACCAAGTCTTAATTAAATAAATTATTATTATTATTATAATATCCCCAAATACTCGGAAGGCTGATGAGATCACATAACCTGACAATCCATTCTTAGTTGTCCCTGATTTTTATATGCAGCTCTTATTAGAAGCAAAGCAATATTTTCACGGGATGAGTGATATTGATGTACCTACACCATCTTGTTGATATCAAGACGCTTTACGTCTAAAAGAAACAAGAGAAAACGCCAGTCGCCGTTCACGGCAATTCTCAACTCTTAAATACCATTTGTCATCTGCTAATAGCCGTCACCAAGCAAAATGGCGCCAAATTCAAATTCCTACTTCCTGGACACCTGTATTACTTAAACATGTGTTACTTGCATGTATATTTTATAAACTTTCTTACTTAAATACATCTTCTACATTTAACAAAATTAATAGATACTAAATCATTATCGTCGTGTCTAAGAGAAGTTATGAAAAAAATACACATATTTTTTCTTAACACATTTTTTTTTTCAATCATTTACAAAAATTTTATGAGCCAATTAGATATATTCTACCATTTTATAAAAATATTAAACAGTAAAAACGTATATACAGTCATTTAGGATCAAATACAGGGTGTGCTTGATCACAAGCGAGATACATTTTAATAGTTTTGTAAACTAAACATAGATAAGGGAAACGTATTATCAATTACATATTTATTTTTAAAATCACTATTTATAATATTTTAAATAGGTAAATAGGATTTGGTAAAGGTTTTATTGTAGAATAGTAAATTTAATATATTGAACTAAAATTAGATGTTATGTGTATATTGTAATATTATATTATAGTCGCTTTTGTGGTGACGAGAGTCGAACCCACGTTTCGAGGCAATGAACAATCAAGTTTAACGATATTAAAAAAATATATAATTTGTCTTTCTAATTTCTAATCCATAAATAAAATTACAATACAATACAGATAAGATTTTTGTTGAAATTGTGATAGTGAAAATTGATGTGGATTTACCCTCTCACCAAATGAGACAATGGGAGGGTCAATCCACATAAGATATATCAGTTAATAAATTTACATACTGAAACTGTCCTGAATACATATCGATTGATGAAAGAGGATGAAATACTAAATTATAATAGAAATAATAATGTCAAAATATTTTGTTTAAAATCTCTATTTTAAGACTTCATTCTTCTATGTCAAATTCTTTCTAGCTGTAATCAACTAAATTATGTGGAATTTACTATTTTATAAAATTATTTTTATATGGTTTTAGAAATCACTTGCAATTCAAATCAGACAAAGTTTAGCTTAATGTTTTCATTTGACTTTTCTTCAGTTTTACAAAGATTAGAGACATTGCGTATTTGATGGCGGAATCCAACGCTGCGTTGTGTTCTACTACTTAAAAAAACACAATAATATTGTAACTATAGTTTTGTCTTTATTGGATATCAAATTGACAACTATCTGATAAAATTATCTGGTGTAAATCTTACACCAGAAATTGAAAATTAAATTAAACTTTTCATACAGTTTATTAAAAAAAATTACAAAATTATAACATTTTTTTATATATATAATGCTTTTTATATATTTAATAAATATATTAAAGGTTAAATAAAAAAATCACCAATATCAATAACTAAGTAATTTATTAAGGAAATGTGAAAAAAAAATACATTTTGCGACACTACATCCACGAAGATCCACGTTCCAATTTGTATGTCCCATCATCGCATTTTATTAAAATACCAGATTTGTGACAATGTTCGAAATAATTTTGGGCAGAGTTTTCGGTGAATACAATATAAGCTTTACATCTAGGATAGGCAGTACAGTTCCATCGTGAGCTTTTGTTCTTGCTATAGTACAAGTAACCGCGATAGTAGAAACGTTGCTTGTTGTTCTTCGCTGTTATGAAAAAACCTGAAATTTTACGTGTTTGTTTTTATTTTCTGTTTCCAAATGTGTTTTTTTTTTAATTTTCCATATCTAAATTATATGTTCTTAGTACCTACTAAAAGCTTTAATTTTTTCCATAATCTCATTAATATTGGAAGTAACGTAAAAGATATAATAATAAAAACGGCAAAATCGGCCTAATATTACTAATTATTAATTTTTCATGTCAAATATCTACAAAACTGAAACAACATGTAATAAGTATTTTTTGTAATAATATATTTTTTACCATTTATTGGAAAAAAAAACACTTATCCACGCTGAATCACCTTACAACTTAATATATCTCCCTGAACTAGTTTTCAATAGTTTTTTCCTAGGATGCGAGTGCGTTGGATCGCCAGTCTTTATGACAAAATCGTCATCAATCTTCAGATTCCCCTTACAAGATGCGGATGCGGTACACGCCCATTTGTAGTATGGGCCGCATTTGTTTTTCTTATAATATGTATAGCCGTCTAAAAGTACCATTTGCCTTCCGTTCACCATGGTTATCAGTTCAGCTGTGGAAAATATTCATGTTAATAATAAAGTTGAAGTGATTTTAGGCATTTAATACGCAATGTCGCAAGAATCTAAACGTTTTATGGAAAATATGGAAATTAAAAAAAAATCAAAATATGTTATATTTTTTTTATTTTAGCTATGGATAAAAGACACATTTGAATTTTTTTTGTCGATTTTCTCAGTAATATTGTATTTTAATATTGTATTTTTTTAAAGTACTTACTTATTTTATGATATCGGAGAATTTAGATTAAAACCAAAAAAATATTTTGTTAAGAAATATAAACCAAATCAAAAAAATTTTAAATTATTTTTTGTTTATATTTAATATACATAATAGTTAAGGAGATAAAAATGTTCGGTATTAAAAATTAAGAAATATTTGTATAAAAGTTGTGTACGGAACCCTAGTTGATAAAAATTTGGTTCCGCACGCGATAAGCTATGTAAAGTTCAAAAATATTGTAATAAATTGTGACAGTATTGTACGTAGTGATATGAAATACTGTTATGTCATACATTTCATTAAAAAAAATAAGTACACACATACATACATAATATTATCTTTTAATTCCGTTTGCACTTACACATAAAAATTTCAAAATCTGTGCAATATTTTATTATTTTTTATGTATATTTATACTTATGTGGACGTGTAAACGGGTTTTTGTTTGGCTCTAAATTGAATAATATAAGTGAAAAATCAAAATTTCGCTTATATT
The DNA here is from genome assembly GCA_013421005.1 of Heliconius erato x Heliconius himera. Classification (NCBI taxonomy): domain Eukaryota; kingdom Metazoa; phylum Arthropoda; class Insecta; order Lepidoptera; family Nymphalidae; genus Heliconius; species Heliconius erato x Heliconius himera. Next base: position 187,658 of record JAATLQ010012035.1, read on the forward strand.
ATTTTTTTCTTTAAATACGTCTATATTGGCCTAAAATTCTATGAACATATTACTTGGATATCATTAACGAATTCTGTAAAACATTTGCCATCAACAGCCGTCATAACAATATATCGACAATATATGTAACGATATTGAGTATTTTTTTGCTGATTTTGCCACAATTGTACGAAACATATAAACTAGCGAACGCTTGTGGTAATAATTTTGAAGCTTGAAAAGACGTTGATGTTGTTTCGTAATTTATGAATTTGTTGTCTGAATCACTGTAAATATTAGAAACGCGCAACTTCTTTTTAAAGGGCATTAAAAATTTTGCTCCATCCGATACTGAAGGCACGAAATTTATTTTTGTATTTGATGATGTATTTGATGATGATTGGTACTTATTATCTATATGTAATTTAAAGTAATTGACATACATTTACATATATAGAGATTTTTTAATGAAATGTGTGAAACAAACATTGCATATTAAAATAACTGAACTAACAGTGAAAATAATTCGGTTACCAGCAACCGGAGTTTAACTGTTATTTCGGTTATATTTAACCAATGTGATACATATAAGTATGACTAAATTAAAGAAACCTTTCTACCTCTAAAACTTCAAACGTCTCCTTGTGGTTGTGTATAATGTAAGTTACCGGTAGAATATATAACATAGTGATCGATGATATTGCCAAATCTATGTAATTGATGTTTTTAAGAATAAAACTAGTCAAACTTTATAATTATTTTATTTCATATCCAATACGTAAATACATTTTTTCTATTTACTACACGAAGAAATAAAAAATCTTTCTAAAGTTTACTAACCCTTACATTTCGCTTAGCTTTAAATTTGGAGAAAAAAAAAAACATTTGATGTACTAATCAATATTTTAATTTTGAGCACTCTATTTACATAAAGTCATCTTCTTCAAGTATTATCAATAGCAGTGTTCCTAGAGAATGGAGCACCAAGTAGAAATAGAGCTAGTGTCTATCTGCCTCTTGCCTCGTCAACTGTCATTACTCGCTAAATATAATATGAATAATAACTAATAACTTATATAATATAAAAAAAAATATATATTATTGTATAAGTAACCGTAATAGTAAGCATAACCTGTAAGCTAAAAAATATCCTTTAATATTTTTCGCACAGTGAATAACACAATTATTAAGTCATCTATAATTACATAAAAAACAATAAACTACATACCAACCATTATTCATTAAAATAAATTATATTATTATTAAGTTGAAAAAATATATTTTTCATTAATATTATTACGCTCTCGAAAATACTTTTTTTTTATATCTCGCTAGGTACGTTCAATTAAGGACAATTGCAAATACAATATAATAATAATTAAAAAGAATAAAAATAATTAAAAAACCAATGAGCGTAATATCCTTTATTTCATAATTAACATTACAGCCAGCCAGTACAGTAAACACAAAAATCGTGCATAAAGAGTTTAACCAGAAAAAGTTTAATCAGACCATAACGTCATACACGTAATGGTCTGGTTAAAGATAAACTTACTTTTTTTAAAAAAAAATGAATAAAAAAACATTACACGTAAAATCTTTATTTCATATTTATCGTTTAAAAAGTATCAGCTACTATAATACATGTAAAAATCGTGCATAAAGAGTTAAACTTACTTAACCACACCATAACATATATGTATATTCCATACAAATCTAATAATTATTGAATCAAAAATAACTATAATAAATTTAAATCAGCACTACCGATATCTAATTCCGTCTCAACGATAATTTGATCTCCCGACACGACCGCGTGTTCATCTTTAAGATGTTCTAAAATACATGTAACACTTTTATTAACATCGTCGAATTTCATAATTTTGTTTTCGCATATTTTACACGAGAAGAAATCGTCTTCGTCCGTTTCAAACACTTGCCACACCCAGTCGTGGTCTTCTGAAAATGTATAAAGGCGCGATTTTTTTTATTTTATTATCGCACTAGCTTTTGTCTACGGCTTTGCCCGCTTGGTTGTGTATATTAATTTATTACATTCTAAGTGCCCGAGGTAACTCTGACCGCAGGTTGTGGGTTAACGTTATGTTATTTTATAGACCATAATATTCCCTGATAAATGGACTATATAAAAAGAAATTTCACTTTGAACCAGTAATTAAATTAAGTAAAAAAGATAGAAGTATAAATTTATAATCTGTTCTTTACTTGACATATGCCTTTATTTATTTTTTTGATAAAAGAGAGAGAATAAATATTTAAAGTATATTAGCTTCACGCTGTATCAAGCGCACAGCAGGGTAGGCAGAAGGAACTTAGAGTTAAGACACACCGTTCCCATTTTCTGCCGAGATCTCAACTCAACTCAACGCCGCGCTTTGCCTCAACACCAGAGCGAAGAAATGAAAATATAAATGTAAGTAAATATTTCATCTCCTCGAGTCCCCACTCGAGTCGAACCCACGAACCCACAACCAGTCGATTTTACACTCATACTCTGGGCCCCTACGCCACGACTCTCAAGTGGACCTACTCGTAAGTTTAGCTAAAGGAAATTTAAAAAATTTAAAGTATATATTTGTTTAATTTCCTTTAGTTAAAATCAAATCTACAGAGTTATCCTTTATATATTTTCCAAGAAAGTCCAGTACTTAATGTTTAGGTTGCCTTTGATTTTTGCTTATTAATGCTTAATAATAAAAATTACACTTACCACCAATTTTTTTATGCACAATCTTAAGATGTCTACTCAAGTTGCCAGTTGAATTGCAGCTGTGTATGTTTTTTCTACACAATTTGCATTGAGCTATATTGCTTGACAATCGCTTAAAGTAAGTCCAGACCCAACTAGATCGCTTTTTTATTTTATCTATAAACAGAATTATATATTTTATTTTATGTTTGCTTACAGTACCGCTCAAAAGTATTTGGCCACTTGCGCGTTTATTTTTATTACATTCATAAAATAAAATTAAATCAAATCAGCTTCACGGTGTATTTCGCACACATCAGGGTAGGCAGAGGGAACCTAGTGTTAAGACACTCCATTCCCCACTTTCCGCCGAAATCTGGTGGCATTACGTGTTGAGTTGCGTAACTCAACGCCACGCTTTGCCACGCTTTTTTTCCCAAAAATAAAAGTGATTTTTCAAACAAAATAAATAATAAAATTATCGTTGTAAAATAAAAACGCCATTTGTCAAGAACGACGCACGCATACATAAACCTATCAAAGGGAAACCGCCGCATATGCCTCATTCCGAAATCGAGCCGTAGGTATTGGCGGCAAAGCTCAATGCTGTTTAACCTTTAGTAGTATATGTTTACGTTATTGGTATCTACGTGTAACTGCGTCACACGAAATACAGGTATGGATAAACATCGTGAAATGAAAAAAATCGTACGTCTAAACTGTTGAGGTATCATGATTAATTTCTTTAGATATGGATTTAAAACATTTTACCCCTATATGCTGTTCCCATAAAAGGTGCGCTGACGCTCCCACCCTGTATATATTTTTAATTCCCTTTAGCTAAATGTAGGTATGCAGTTATCCTTTATGGAGTTTCTAAGAAAGTTTAAGAATTAATATTTAGGTTACCGCAGATTTTTCTTTATTAATGAAATAAAAATTTTACTTACCATTGGTTTTATTATGTATAATCTTAAGATGTCTACTCAAGTTGCCGGTTGAATTGCAGCTCTGTATGTTTCTTCTACACAATTTGCATTGAGCTATATTGCTTGACAGTCGCTTAAAATAAGACCAGACCCAACTAGATCGCTCTTTCATTTTATCTATGAACAAAATTATATTTTATATTCACTTACGCTACCGCTCAAAAGCATGTGGTCACCTGAGCCTTTATTTAAATTACAAGCAATACGTCTTTAAAAATAATTTTATTGGGTTTCATTGTTTATAATCTGCTCTCATAGACCAATACTTAAGTCTCAAAAATTTTTCGTGTTTTACTTGCGAGTTATTTTGTTTTTTGCAAAAATTTAGTTAAGACGAAAGAATATCTTGGGGAGGCTGGGGGCATTATAACCGGCCTTTATAAATTCCGTAAAAGCAATCTCGAGTTTTGAGGACTGCTAAATGTGTCAAGACTAACTGTTGACAATAGTATTAAGAAATTTACTACTGAAGGGACAATTTGCAACAACCGTCGCCTTGGCAAGCCGAGAGCAGCAACTTCGAATGAAGATTTAAGTATAATTTTTTCAATCTAATAGAATACACGGTTAAATGAATGAGAAATAACACAGTTCAATTGGGGGAGTGACTAACCTGTTATTGTATTCAAAGTCAAAGCAAGACTTCTTAACGTAGACCAAAAGGCTGGCGTAGCATTTCAAAACCTTATAATATTCTATAATATTCCATCTCAAAACCGTATTAAACGAATAAATTAAAAGAAAATTACACTGACAATAGCAGATTAGAATTCTGGAACCCGTTTAATTGGTCCAGGATGTGTATTTAATGATTCGAAAAACACGTCAAAATTTTGCAGACTTTAAGTCTAGCAATCTAATGAATGTGGGATCAGCTGTACAGACACAATATGCGAAAATGTTGTCCTACTTCTCAGGAAGACTTGTGAATAAAACTCCGAGATGAATGGCAGAAGATTATCAAGACAACATTGGAAAAATTAATAGCTAGGTTGAACAAGTTTTGCAAGGCCAGCATTAAATATAAAAGTGGTCACATAGAGGAATACACAATTTAAAAGGTTTTTAATTATTATGTATAAAACATTGTTAATAAATATTAAAAAATATTTAAAATGTTTTCATTTATTTAAATATTTTTAAAATGCATTTTCCTAAGTGCTGCATCCTAAGGCCGCGGAAGAGACTGCTTTTAGCAAAAAGGCACCTTATTGTAATTTTTTATTATAATATTTTTAAGCATATAAAAAATTAAATTAAAATATTAATTAAAAATATGTAATAAACTATATATTTTGTTTATATGCTATATAAACTATAATAGATACTTACTACTAGTTTCATCCATATCTTTATCATTTTCTTCCTTATTTTCCCCAGAAACCTCTTGTTCTAGTTCACTTATATTTTTATTCTCTTCCTCATTTTTCCACTCTTTTTCTAGTTCATTCATATCTTTTTTCGTTACTTCTGTTTTATACATAAATATTATAAATTTTAATATTGAATAAAATTACTAGACTTCACTATTCATGTGTCATTTTTTCATCTTAAACTCGGCTCCCGTTTTACCCGGCTTATAGCAGTGTAAGCAGAGAAAACATAATGTAAATTACTCTACTTATTGCTTTCTGTCCGAATTTGAGACACTGTGTTTTTCTATTATTGTATAAGTAACCAAAGGCTAAAATAATGTATATTTATAGAATGTAATTTATATTTGCTAAAAGATATTTTTTCACCGTGAATTACACAATCGTTATTTCATCGATATATTTATTTATCATCGAAATATTTTAAAATATAAAGAAATAAAAGTATTGAATTGACAATAATTTAATAAAAATACTAAGAGGTTTCGCTCAACAACTGCATCTCTTTATCTATCTATCTCTTTATCTATCTTTCCGTGATCAAAAAATAATATCATTTCATGAACCTATTATTATTATTTTTTATTTATTTTTTGGCTTTATGCTGTATCCCGAATCTCGCAAAGTAAGGTAGGGATTTTCAAGTGTATTATTTATCAAATTAAAGTTTTCTGTTTTTTTTCTGAATACATAAACACATGAGTCCCTGTAAAATAACTGCTGCAAGCAAAGCTTTAAATTAAATTAAAATAAATCAGCTTCACGCTGTATCTTGCACATAGCCGGGTAGACAGAGGGAACCTAGTGTTAAGACATTCCGTTCCCCACTTTCCACCCAATTCTGGGGGCATTGCGTGTTGAGTGGCGGAGCTTAACGCCGCAGAGCTTTGATTTTTTTTTTAAATTCCGGTTGACTGTATGAATAGAAAATGACATGCGCGGGCTGCATTGTGTTTAACAAAATATCATGTAATAGACATAAAGCCAATCTTAATTCTAATAGTCTATCTGTGAAATGATATGAATTCATCAAATTCATATGGAAAACCAAATAAAGTACCAAACCAAATAAATATTGAGTCTTTGCTGAATTTGTTTTCAAAATACTAATAACTACCAGATCGAAATAGGTCGCTGTTGCACTTTATTTATGAACAAAATTATATTTTATATTTCCTTACACTACTGCTCAAAAGTATTAAAATTGTTTTATTGGGTTTCATTATTTGTATCTCGCCGCGAAACCCTTTTTATTATCTACGACAAAAAGTCATACAACCTATTGTTATTTGCTGACTTTTGGTCACTAAAATCAAATTTGTGATATGGTCGGTATTTCTTTATAATTAATCTCTGAAGTGACACTTATTTTTATCAAGTTATTGGATTACCCATCTCTCAAGTGCATCTAAAATATAAAATAACTACTCCCAATATTTTATGTATATATTTTTTTAATTTCCCTTAACTATACTGAGGTCGATAGACTTTATGTAATGTCTAAGAAAGTCCAGTACTTAATATATATTGCCTTTGATTTTTCCTTATTAATGAAATAAAAATTGTACTTACCACCAAATTTTTTATGTTTAATCTTCAGATGTCTACTCAAGTTGCCAGTTGAATTGCAGCTGTGTAGGTTTTTTCTACACAATTTACATTGAGCTAAATTGCTTGATAATCGCTTAAAATAAAACCAGACCCAACTAGATCGCTTTTTCATTTTATCTATGAACAAAATTATATATTATATTTTATATTTCAAAAGGACTTAGCCACCTGCACCTTTATTTATTATAAATTACATGCAATACATCTTTAAAAATACATTTATTGGGTTTATTATTAGAGGGCAACATTTTCGAATGAAGTTTTAAGTATGATTATTACAAGACAACGGTAAATACGTGGTTAACTGAATCAGAAATGACAGCACAGTTGAATTGGGGATTAACCTGTCAGTGTATCTACATTCGAAGGAAGACTTCTTGACGCAGGCAAAACAAATTAATAAAAAAGAAAACAACACATACAACAGTAGATTACAATATTAAAAAAGAAGATTACAAAAATATATTAGAGAATAGTGCTGCTGTTTTTACTGATGTGCATGAACACAAACATTATATAGAAAGAGGGACTTTTCTAAAAAAAAAATTGTTTTGAATCCTATTTCTTTAATAAATTATCAAAAAAAGTCAGGGCAAAAGTATTTTCGTATTTTGAATGTATTATTAGTAATTAAACCTTCTCTGTACTGAATGTTACTGGCTGGTTTTAATACCATTAAATGTGACATTCTGAAGAAGCAATAAATAAATAAAAAATAGATCCCGCCATTTTTTAATTGCAAGCAAGCAAAATGAACGTATGTGACGAAGAAATTCCGTACATTTTAAAGTTTTATTATAAAAAAAGGGTAAAAATGCGACGAACGCCGCGAATAAAATTTGTGCGGTTTACGGACCTAATGGAATTAGCATAAATGTGGTCCAAACGTTTCAAGTCTGGAAATTTTAATGTGAAAATGAGATTCGCTCTGGACGCTCTGTCACAGATAAAATCAGTGCCATCTTTGGGAAAGTGGAGCAAGATCGACATATTAATAGCTACGGCATTGCTGAAGAACTGGATGTTGATCATAAAACAGTTTTACGTCATTTACGAAAGTCTGGGTACAAGAAAAAACTTGACATTTGGGTACCACATGAAAAAGAGAAATCTAATGCAACGTGTTTGCAACATACTATATATTTTGTTTATATGCTTTGTAAACTATCTATCTGTGTTTATGTAAACTATCATAGATACTTACTACTAGTTTCATCCATATCTTTATCATTTTCTTCCTTATTTTTTCCAGAAAACTCTTGTTCTAGTTCACTCATATCTTGATTCTCTTCCTCATTTTCCCACTTTTCCATTTCATTTATATCTTTTTTCGTTATTTCTGTTTCATACATATTATAAATTTTAATATTGAATAAAATTATTAGACTTCACTATTCATATGTTATTTTTTCATCTTAAAGTTCTCAAGTTTTACCCGGCTTATACTTATACAATGTAAGCAGAGAGAACATAATGTAAAGTTACTCTACTTATTGCTTTCTGTCCCAATTTGAGACACTGTGTTGTTATTATTATACAAGTAACCATAAGCTAAAATAAATGTATACTTATTTGCGAAAAGATTTTGTTGCACAGTGAATAACATAATTGGTATTTCTTCGGTGTATTTATTTATCATCGAAATATGTTAAAATATAAATAATATAGAATATAGATTTACTAAAAATACTAAGAGACTTCGCTCAACAACATCCATTTTTCAATGATTAAAAAAATAATATCATTTCATGAACCTATTACTGTTTACAATCTTTTTTTGGCTTCATGCTGTATCCAGCACTCGGCAAAGTAGGGTAGGGTTTTTTAAGTGTATTATATATCAAATTAATTATTTTTTTTCTGAATACATAAACACATGAGTCCCTGTAAAATAACCGGTGCAAGCAAAGCGTTAGCCCTACGCTGTATCCCGCACACAGCAGGGTAGACAGAAGGACTAACTAACAACTAGGTTTAACACATTCCGTAACCACTAGATTCCCGCCGGATTCTGGATGCCTCCAGAATTCGGCACTCAACACGCAATGCCTTGCGTGTTGAGTGGCGGAGCTCAACGCCGCAGAGCTTTAATTATTTTTTTCCCATTCCAGTGGACTGTGAGAATAGATAATGAAATGCGCGGGCTGCATTGTGTTTAAAAGAAAAATATCATGTAATAGACATAAAGTCAATTTTTATCTGTGAAATGATGATTTAAAGCATATTGGATACATGTAACAAAATAATTACTCCCAATATCTTCTGTATAATTTTCTTTTAATTTCCCTTAACTAAACTTAGGTCGATAGACTTTATGTAATGTCTAAGGAAGTACTTCATATATATCGCCTTTGATTTTTCCTTATTAATTAAATAAAAATTGTACTTACCACCAATTTTTTTATGTACAATCTTAAGATGTCTACTCAAGTTGCCAGTTGAATTGCAGCTGTGTATGTTTTTTCTACATAATTTGCATTGAGCTAAATTGTTTGATAATCGCTTAAAATAAAACCAGACCCAACTAGATCGCTTTTTCATTTTATCTATGAACAAAATTATATATTATATTTTATATTCACTTACACGACCGCTCAAAAGTACATAACCACCTGCACTTTTATTTAAATTACATGCAATACATCTTTAAAAATACTTTTATTGGGTTTATTATTGGAGGGCAACAATTTCGAATGAAGATTTAAGTATGATTATTACAAGGCAACGGTAAATACGTGGTTAACTGAATCAGAAATGACAGCGCAGTTGAATTGGGTGCTGATTGAGTGATTAACCTGTCAGTGTATCCACATTCAGGAAGACTTCTCGACGCAGGCATTGAAAAAAATAATAAAAATAAAACTAATATAGACAACAGCAGATTACAATCTCAAAAAGTTTTTTTTTTTTGTAATTAGTGCAGTGTCCTATGGAACCCGTTTAAATGGTCCAGGATTTATATTTATTCAACAACGAAACAATGATCCGAAACAAATGTGAAGGCAAGGACATCTTAAAAGAACCGCAACGAAAATTAAAATTCATGACATGGTCTCATCAGTCTTCAGACTAAATCCAATCAAATAAATGTGAGATCAACTGGACAAACAAATGTGTAAATGTTGTCCTATACCTCTGAATTAAAATAAAACTCCGAGACGAATGGCAGAAGATTGCCAAAACAACATTGGAAAACATTGATAGCCAGGTTGTCGAAACTTTGCGAGGCCCTCATTAAAATTAAAGATGGACACGTCGACGGACAGTCTACAATATATAAGCTTTTAAATTATTATGTATAAAATATTGCTAATAAATAATAAAAAATATATTAAAGTATTTTCATTTATTTAAAGTTTTTTTAAAAGCACTTTAATAAGTGGTCAAGTAATTTTGAGCGGTAGTGTATATTTTTATGAGATTTATTTAGCTTCAAACTGTATAATGCATATAGCAAGGTATGCAAAGGGAACCTGGGAACCTGGTGTTCAGACATTTTGTTTCCATTAAGACACTTCCGTTTTCCACCTTTCGTGGAATTTAGGAGGCGCTGTGGTAAATGGTGGAATTTAGCGCCGCGCTTTGTCACGTTACTAGAGCGAATAAAAGAAAATATTGTATTTCGTCGCATAGGAATCGAACCCACAATCATATTTACGGTTACAAGTTTGTACCCCTACGCCACAACTATGCTACACATTTACTTATATATTGTATTTGATAATATTTCATACTATCTACATATTGTGTGAGTAAGTACATTCTTTAATTCCCCATTAAATATAAAACAACTTATCTGCCATAAGTGCTGTATCCCGCAAATAGCAGGGTAGGCAGAGGGAACCTAAAGTTAACATACTCTGCTCCCTTCTTTCTTTATAATTTTTGTGCTCGCTACTTTAATAAACACCCTGATGAGGTAAAGTATCGATATATCGATCTTTTAAACTACTAAGTTTTCATTGAAATCGAAAATTACCCTTGTTAGTAGTTTAAAACGCAAGCAATAAAAGATACTTGTCGATATTTTCTCACAGCTCTTCCATGTACAGACAGCGATCTGTTACATTTGCACCGCGCACTTTCATACAACGCACCGCCGCCCACTTTGATACAACTTAAACATCCAAAGGTTAAAGAGACTGGTTTTAGCAAAAAGGTCGCTTTATTGTACTTTTTAATTATATTTAAGCATCAAATAAATTCAATTCAAATTGTTTTTTTTTAAATGAAAATGAGCGTACGGGTCACCTGATGGTAAGTGATCACCACCGCCCACGACCCCATGTAACACCAGTGGAGCTGCAAGTGCGTTGCCGGCCTTTAAATTGGAGATAGACGCGCTTTTTGAAAGTACCCAGGTCGTATTGATCTGGATGGAAACACTGCCGCAGGTAGGCCATTCCACAGTTGCGTGAAAGAAAGGTCTTATTAAGCCGCAGTAGTGGAGTGCTATATATCCCGATGGTGTAGATGGTACTTGAGATTGTGACGTACTGTGCAGTTAGAAAATTCGGCGGCATCATTAGTATTATTAAACTATCATAGATTTACTTACTTCTAGTTTCATCCATATCTTTATCATTTTCTTCCTTATTTTCCCCAGAAACCTCTTGTTCACTCATATCTTTATTTTTTTCCTCATGTTCCCACTCTTTTTTTAGTTTATTCGTATCTTTTTTCTTTACTTCTCTTTTATACACGCTCGGGTGTCTCAATCGAAAATGTCTGTTCATATTGTTTGTTTGCCTGCCTTTCTTTGAAATCATTCCGGTGCAAAGATTGCATCTATATATGGAGCTGGTTACACTTTCAAAATATTTCCAAACCCAACTGCGTTTATGACCAAATTCTGGAAGAGAAATTAATTATTATTTTTATATTTTTTTATTGTTACTTAGGTTACTTCACAATTATTAAATTAACTTGACAGTTATAACAATGCCCCCATAAATTTTAATAATGTCTTAAATGAACTTTTAAATGTAACACAGAATTAAATTTTAATATTCAACAAAATTATTAAACTTCACAATTTAATTGTTATTTTTTCATCTGAAAGTTTTACCCGGCTTATAACAGTGTAAGCAGAGAGAACCTAATTTAAAGTTACTTTACTTATTGCTTTATGCCCGAATTTGAAACACTGTCTAAAATAAATGTATATTTATTTGCTAAAAGATTTTTTATGCACAGTGAATAACACAATTGTTATTTCATCGTTATAATTATTTATCATCAAAATATTTTAAAATATAAAGATATAATAGTATTCGTATAGAATTAACAATAATTTAATAAAAAAATACTAAGAGGCTTCGCTCTACAACCTCCATCTTTCAATGATCAAAAAAAGAATATTTCATGAATCTATTATTGTTTAGACTATTCTTATTTAGGCCTTACGTAGTACATGTGCATGGAGGGTGTGTTTTTGAAGTGAATTATATATTAAATTAAAGTTTATTATTTTTACAACACATGGTTGCCTGCAAAGTAACTGCTGCAAGCAGAGGTTTGAATAAATTTTTCTTATTCTGGTTGGCTTTGAGAATATAAGACGAAATGTGCGGTTTACATAGTGTTTTAAAGAAAAATATCACGTAATAGAGTTAAAGTCAATCTTTATTATAATTGTGTATCTGTGAAATGATAATCATCATATTAGAATAAATTTATTTAAAGTATATTGTATGTTAATTTAAAGCATATTGAATATATATTTTTTTGCTGTATTTATGTATATTGAGTCTTTGCTGAATCTGTTTTCTAAATACTAATAGAAATAAATAAATTAGCTGCACGCTGTATGGGTCAGCACACTATGTGTTGTGTACTACTATTAGTGTTAAGACACTCCGTTCCCTATTTTCTGTGGAATTCAGGACGCATTGCCTTATTATGTTGAGAAGTGGAACTCAACGACTCGCCGCTTTGAATCTACACCAGAACAATAAAATTAAAATAATAAATATTTCATTTCCTCGAGGGAGAATCGAACCTACATTGTATAAAACTTGATAATCTATATTAATAATATAAAGAGGAAAATTTTGTTTTGTTGAACGCCCTATTCATATATCAGGAACCAATAGGTTCGAGTTAAAATAATATTTCTATGTTGTATAGCACATTTTTCGAAGAGAGCAAAATGATGAAAAAACGGGAGACCCGAAGAGAAATTATAAAAAACGAAGGGATCATTTTAAAACAATTTTAAACAATAAAATATTATTCCTTAATTAATTAAATGCGTTAGATGCGTTGTGCTTTTGTTTGGTATTTTGGAGCCAGTCAGTTTAAAAGTCAATTTACACCTGTTTCATAAAATTACTCCCGAACATCGCTATATCGTAATCTATACTAATATAATAAAGCGGAAGAGTTTGTTTGTTTGTTTAAACGCTAAGATCTCTGGAACTACTGGTCGGATTTAGTTTATTTTTTTGTTTTGTATGAAAGCTACATTCGTCAAGAGTGCTATATAACAATGCGGTTTAATTCTTAGTTAGCCTGAAATACAGAAATAACAATTATTAGGAACGCCATCGTAATACTTCAACCGAGAGCGTGGCATAAATAATTAAATATATGTAAATACATTGTACTACAAAACATTAATTTTCATTAGTTTTAAAATAAAATCTGCGACACCATATATCTATCTCTTATAAATAAGTCATAATAAGGCATTTTGTGACAACAAATAATTGAAAATTGCAATGTGATATTTCAACGTGTTTTATTTTACAAACATATTGAAACTTACTTATTTAGAAAACGTATAAAAATTTTGAACGCAACGGGACTCGAACCCGCGCCTAAATAAGTATTTTTCTTTCCTAAGTGTGGAATAATACTTTAAAAAAAAATGTTTAAAAAATATTGAAACTTGCTAGTAAAAGTTATTCCATCATCAAGGAAATTTGATGAAGATAAGCTTTTTTCGAGAAAATGTAAAATTAAAATAATTCAACACTGTTTACGGCCGCCAGCCTAGGCTAGAGACCCGCGTTTGGCCTTGTCGCCGATGACTTTCTCAAAATTATGAGAAATGATTGAATATATAAATTATATAATCTATCTTTTGGCAAATGCAAATAGGTGGTTTGCGGGCAAAGCCGCTTGTGGGACGCTAGTATTTAACAAAAATCTACCACGATGACGCAAGATATTTTTATATAATAGAGAAATACTACATCGTCGGTCGTGTTTTATATAAAAATCTATAAATATAAACTAAATCTGTATTTTGTTTATTTTTTTAGTGTAATAAAAAAATAAACAGTAGCTAAAAAAAATGTAATCCGTATCCATCAAAAGTTATTTTTACAATCTCTTATACATAGGTACCCACATACCAACGATTATTTATTAAAATAAGTTATATAAATAATATTTTTGAAAAATATTACAAAGAAATTTATACAGTAAATAATAATTACATTATTGTCATAACATCGATCTTATTTAGATCATAAAATATTGCGTGCTGGGTGGCGGAAGTTAACGCCGCGCAATCAAAATGAAGAAATGAAAATATTAAATATTTCATTTCTTCGAGCGGGAATCGAACCCACAACCTGTCGCGTTTACAAGCCTATTATTAATTTTGTATTCATATTATACTAGAGGGCACGCGCGGCTTCGCCCGCTTATTAGGAGTAAATTCTAGAAAACCACGGAACACGTGTTCAATAAAATATTTTTAACAGTCTGAATTTAAATTTTTATAAAAATCGGTGGCGATTTAAAGATTTTTCCATATGAACTTTCAACCCCTTATTTGAACCCTTAGGGGGTGAATTCTTAAAAACCATGAAACACGTATTCAATGAAATATTTTTAAGAGTCTGGATTTAAAATTTTATAAGAATCGGTGCCAATGAAAATAAACATCTGCCCAAATTTCACGTTTTTACCATCAGCGGTTACGGCTCTGCGTGCGTCTTACCTCAGTCAGTCAGCACAAGTCCTTTTATATATATAGATTATTGGCATAGATTTAGTTATGTCTTCAATTAATGGTATGTCAATGCGCATAAATATAATATACTTCACTACTACTACCCACCGCTGGGCTGCGACTATCGAAATCAAGGGAGAAAGCCAGGCGGTTAGTTTGGTCATGGCGAAGGCCTACAATCAAGTGTGGCATGGGGCGCTCCTTGCAAATCTTCTATCCTACGGGCTTCCTCAGAATTTATAGCAGTGGCTTCACTGGCATCGCCTGTTTTCTCAATGGGTGCAGCATCAAGGCAGATGTGAACGGGTTTTGCTCAGAATACATGCCCGTGAACGCTGGCGTCCCCCAAGGTTGCGTGCTGCCCCCTATGCTGTTTCTTCGGCATATCAATAACATGTTAGAGGATTCTAACGTACACTGCTATGCAAATGATAGCACAGTGCCTCGCAAGTCTTTCACGGGAAAACTTTCACGTCAGGTTAACCTTTAAGAAAAACTTATTTGTCATGCCACCAGTTTTTCAGAATACTCCTCTTAAAGCCGCTGCCAGTATCGCATTGGGCTTATCGAGTCACTGCCATTATCGCGATCATCCAGAAAGTAAAGCTAAGTTGACCTCAAAGAAATTGGGAGTCATCAGCAGAGCGGGACAGTTCTTCACGCCAAAACACCGATTAACTATTTATAGGGCTAAGGTTCGGCCTCATATAGAGTACAGTTCTCGTCTCTGGGCTGGTGCACACCAGTATCAGTGTGACCTATTTGGTCGTATACAACGTAGAGCCCGTCATTGGGGACCCAATGATCTGTGAAAGGCTTGATGCTTTGCGGAGAGAACTCTCCTCGCTGAGTGAGCTCTATTGCATTTATTTAGGGGGAACTGTTCTGGGGAACTCCATAGAGTTCAACAAGTCATAACTTGTTACCTGCCACCGAATTTTCTAACTGCACAGTATATCACAAACTCAAGTACTATCCACACCATCTGGGTACTTTAGTGGCACTCCACTACTGTGCGGTTTCGTAGGAACCTCCTCCTCCCTCCCTCGCGCCACGCAAATGTAGATTGGCCTGTGGCAGTATTTCCAGGTCGATACGGCTTGAGTATCTCAAAAAAGCGCGTCTATCTTCACTGCTTCTCAAAGGCCTGCAACGCACCTGTAGCTCCTCTGGTGTTACAAGGGGCCATGGGCGGCGGTGATCACTTATCATCAGGTGACCCGTTCGCTCGTTTGTCTTGGCTTTTCCATAACA
This sequence comes from Heliconius erato x Heliconius himera, assembly GCA_013421005.1. NCBI lineage: Eukaryota > Metazoa > Arthropoda > Insecta > Lepidoptera > Nymphalidae > Heliconius > Heliconius erato x Heliconius himera. The sequence continues at coordinate 203,540 of JAATLQ010012035.1, forward strand.
AATATTTATATATATATAAATTTGCAATGCTTCATTTATTATTATTTTTTTAATATTTCACTAGATACAATTAATTAAGGACCATTGCATAACACTTTTTAAAAATCTTACTTTTTTATAAAAATATGAATAAAAATAAAAAAAAAACCATTAAACGTAATATCCTTTATTTCATTTTTAACATTTAAAAAGTACCAGCTACTATTATACATATAAAAATCGTGCATAAAGAGTTGAACTTACTTAACCACACCATAACATATATGTATGATCCATACAAATCTAAAATTATAAAATTAAAAATAACTATAATACATTTTAATCAGCACTATCGATATCTAATTCCGTCCCAGTAATAATCTGATCTCCCGACACGACCCCATGTTCATTTTTAAGATGTTCTAAAATACATGTAACACTTTTATCGACGTCATCGAATTTCATACATTTGTATTGACATATTTTACACGAGAAGAAATCGTCTTCGGCCGTCTCGAAAACTTTCCACACCCAGTTGTGGTCATCTGAAAATTTATGTCAATAAATGCGCGAAATTTTGATTTTATTATCGCATTAACGTGCCTACGGCTTCGCCTGCTTGCTCCAATGAAAATAACTGACAGATGTGTATGACAAATGACATATTAACTGTGAAACTAACTCTGACCGCAGGTATTAGCTTACATCGAAATGATTAATTTTATGTGAAATTATAGCATTCTTCGCTAAATGGACTATCCAAAACAAAAATATTTTTTTTATTTTCCACAAGTAGTAACTGAAATTAGCACGTTCACCAAACGAACTCTTCGGCTTTGTAATATTAGTATAGAAGATAAAAGAATATATTCATAATCTGTTCTTGACTTGACATAAAACCTCTTTGTAACAACAGAGTTCTTTAAATCATAATTTAAAAAAATATATATTTTATGTAGATTTAACATCTACATCTATTTAGGAAATAATTTAAAACAAGTAGTACAAAAAATAAAAATATAAAATGAATCAAAATATTTGATTTTAAAAATACAATCATGGTATTTTTATTTAATTTTATATTTTTCTACTTGTTTATATGCAACAAAAATAACTTACTTTTGTATCCTATGTTTTGTTATCAATATTTTCTTAATTTTACGTATATATTTTATTTACATTTTTAAAAAAAAATCAGCTTCACGCTATATACCGCAACAAGCAGAGTAGGCAGAGGGAACCTAGTGTTAAACCACTCCATACCCTACTTTCCGCCGTAATCTGAAGGCATTGCGTATTGAGTAGCAAAACTCATCGCCGCGCTTTGCCTCGACACCAGAACGAAGAAATGAAAATATAAATTCAAATAAATATTTCATTTCCTCGAGCGGGGATCGAACCCACAACCATTCGATTTTACAGTCACACTTAGTGCCCCTGCGCTACGACTG
>JAATLQ010012037.1:0-14491 GCA_013421005.1 Heliconius erato x Heliconius himera
GCAAATCGGTCGTGTCATTGCCCTTTCGCTTGGTCTCTGTCACACAAACGACATCCAAATCTCTATCATCCATCGCATCTAATAATTCATTCAACTTTTCTTCCATCCCTCCTCTTACATTCCACGTAGCTATTTGTAGCTCCGTCCTCCACCTCGTGGCGTGTTGGGTGGCGGTCTCCAACGCCGCATTCGTCGCCACTTGACACACCATTGTACCCCCATTATAACTTATATATAGTAGTTTTGAAGCAATAAAAAATTATATATTTACTCTACTGTGGTTTGAAATCTGAAATTATTTTAACCATTTTAAAGGGCAACAAGTCCTAAGCCGCACCAGGCAGCAAATACACTAGCTACGCCACTGCTGTATATGATATGCTTATTATTCAATTACTTAATAATCTGCATAACAATATGGTAAATTAAAAGTTATATTTTTAATTTAAAACTAAATATACAACATAATGCTTGATCCTTGAGTCACACATTCATACAAAAAAACAACATTTTTCAACTTTACGCTGTATCTCACATATAGCAAGGTCGGAGAGGAAATATAGTGTTAAGATACTCCATTCTCCGTAAACAGCCCAATTTTCGAAATATTTCATGTCGAGTGGCGGAACTCAACATCGCACTTTGTCTTGTAGGCAGATCGAGAAATGAAAATAATTCATTCCTCCTTATGGCAATCAAACCCACTAAGTAGTGTGTTACTTTTTCTCTGTCAACCTTTCAAAATATATGTACATACATATACGCTCATTGATATTATGCCTACTTTCATTTGCTTGACTCAAACGATTAGATAATTTTTTATTATTCTTATAGAAAATGTATTTTGAAGCCAGTCGTGGCGCAAGGGTACAAAATGTGACTCTAAACGCGACTGGTTTTGGGTTCGATCCCCACTGGAGAAATATTTATTTAAATTTATATTTTCATTTCTTCCCTCTGGTGTCGAGGCAAAGAGCGGCTTTGAGTTACGTCACTCAACACGCAATGCTTCCAAAATTCAGCGGTAAGTGAGGAACGGAGTGATTTTCCTCTGCCTGCCATAGTGTGCGGGAGCGCGAAGCTGATATTTTTTTAGAAAATGTATTATTCAATCAAATATACGAGGCCGTTGTGGCATAGGGGCGCAACCCCGCGTCTGTAAATGGTGGCAAGTTCGATTCCCATTCGGGGGAATGAAATATTTTATATTTTTTATTCCTCGTCTTTTCAACGTATAGCTTTAAGTTTCGCCACTCAACATGCAATTCTCCACGGAATCGGCGAAAGTAAGGATCGGAGAGTTTTTACACTAGATCACCTGCCTATTCTGCTATGTTCGGGATACAGTGCGAAGCTAAAAAAGAAATAAACACGATATTCAGGGCATTCATAAAGAACAACGTGAAACAATGTACAGGCGGTGGTTATTTTTAGCATAATGCGCCAGTTCCATAATGGACCTTCCTGCAGCTTTATATTCTACATCTACCAATAAAAAGAAAAAACTTTTTTATGTATATCTGTCAAAGTTGACATTCAAGAGGATATCATATTGATCGTTTATCTATATTTACATATGTATGTATGTATGTATTATTGCTGCCTTTCTATTATTAAAAAAAAAGTTTTTTTTTATTTTTAGCTTCACGCTGTATCCCGTACATAGCATGGTAGATTAGGTTATGTTACCCACCACCCAAAATTTGAGACGTTGTGTTGAGTGCCGAAACTCAGGGTCGCGCTTGATCTTGTTACCATAGCAAATGAAAATAATTAATTATCACTAGTGGGAATCGAACAAACAACCGTCGTCTTTCGAATCACGATATGTCAGATATTTTTTAATATATTTATAATATAGGCCTTTATCATATTAGAGTAGCAAAGATTTTTCTCTCAAATATTTTTTACAGCAAATATAACAATCCTGGTGATAAAATTGTATTTTTTTTTCTTTTTAATTATTAAAAATCAGTTGGCCAGGCAGAGGAAACAGTGAAAAATCACTCCATTTTCCAATTTTTAATCAAATTTATAGTAACTGCAAGGCACACAATGAAATAATATTTACAAGGTCATTTTGAGTTGGTCATATGATATCTTTATAGAAATGTTTAGTCTAAGTCAAAATGTTATATGAGCACTATTTGATAATCAGCGAAATTAGTAAGTTATTTTGTACTAACAGGAAGCTGACATAGAAAATATTTTAATAGGATTTTAATGGCACAGAGTGGTTGAGACCTTATAAAAATTTTATATTTTACTTAATTATACCTTTAAAAATAACATGTTCAATTGATTGTTAGTTTTGTACATAATTTATATATAACATTTTGTTTTGTATTAGAATAAGAAGTTAATAACAGTCTTTTTTTGTTATTTTCATATATTTACTTGATTAAATAAAAGAGAAATATAAGTAACCTCTAATGAAGAAGAACCTGAATTGTGACATGTCACTTATATTTTATTATACTACACATACATAACTTAGCATAACATAGCAAAGCTTCCAGTGTAGCCACTGATTAAATAATTTTATAGCTCATAACATTCACAGGCAAGCTGTTACATTATTTAAAGACTTTATTGAGGAAAAAAAATTGTTATAGTATAATATAATAATAAAAAGATGCCTATAAAATATCAACTTATAAGTATATATTGATAGTATACTTTTTCAATTATAAATATAATAGAATATATAAATTTATATTCTACTATATTTATAATAGAAAAAATATAAGTTTGTCTTGGCCCAGAGGCACAAGGGAGCAACTTTATTGTGTTTACTTGTACTTTATGTGACAGTTGTAGATTCGATCCCCGTATAAGGGAATGAATTATATTTAGTAATCATTTCATTTCTTCCTGGAAGCAGCTCAGGGGCATATCTCAAAGGTGCAATTTTGTCCTACAAGAGCAAGCAAACAAAAATAATATATTACATTCATTGGGGACGCACAACTAATTCCTTGACTGAAAGACACAATCACATTGCTACAATTGCCTAAAAATTATTCAATTAAAAAATAATAAAATTTTCAATACTAAAACATTTATAATATCACATATGCATGTAGGTTGTTTAAATAGTTGTTCTGTGTATACAACCATATATGGTCATAAGCTGTTTACATTGTTATCATTACCTAATAAGAACTTGTCACAGGATCTGCGGAATGTTTACTCATAATATAAAAAAATAGTTAATCTGTTTTTTTTTATATTTTTATATTAAAATATTATGTTTAGATTTTTTTTTTAAAATGCTTTAATGTTGAAATAAAAATAACCACATGTTGTGTATTCTAACTGGAGGAGGTGACTCTGGCCGCGAGCACAGTTAGCTACATCATTGTTAAATGGACTACAATATATATTTTTTAATTCAAACCAAGTAGTTCATAAAATTAACACATTCAATCAAGCAAACTCTTCAGCTCTATTATATAAATTAAATAGAAGTATTGTTAAATAGATAAACTAAACAAGTCCAAATCAATGTTTATTGTAGCTGGCCTCTTTTTAAATTTACATAGTAGGTGGCAATGACATAATAACTTTAGAGCTTTAGGATATAATTATTATAATACAAGTAATATATCAATTATTTACATAGATAATTTAAATTAATAGATCATATAGCAATCAATAAATATAGGAGACAAATAAAAAAAAACTTATTGGAAATTTTAATTAGACATAACATAAAATGTTTTTATGAATGAATATATATATATATAAATATTTTTACTTCAATATATTTACTGAAAACAAATAAATTTTACGTTAACAGTGTTTCTCTTAAAACTCATTTACCATAATCCAATTCTATTTTAAATTTGTGATGTCACTTCTATGACTATATAGATGCTAAAGCCGAGGTCGCGACTGTAATTTTACGGGAAATTACTAAAATATGATTATTTCTTTATATAATGTTAATTAGGTAAAAATTGAAATAGAGAAAGAGCTATTTAAATGAGAAAACAACTGAAAAATTAATCGGTCTGCAAGTTTCGTAATGTCAACAAAGCCATGACTCATATATAACTAATTATGAATGAATTGAGTCTATTTAATTATTTGTAACAATTTTCCTGGACGACTGTGTAAGGTAAAACGTGTGTAACATAAAATTTATTTTACAGCGTCAATCGATAAATATATTTATACTAAATCCTGAAAGCTCAGCTAACAAGATGGCGGGAATAACCCGACCAAATTACGTTGGTCGGTAGTAATAGGCAGCGCTGTACTAATCGTACCACCCACATTTAGCCGGATTATACGTCTGTACAGACAGATGTACTTTTTACCTATTCCTCTTAAGAAGCGACATACATTATTACTTTATTTAATCTCTGAGACTACAATAATTAATAACTCACCGTTTATAAGTCCATTTGTGGCTTGTAATATAACGAAACACTTAATTTTTTACACAAGCACTCACACGCCCTTACAGTATGTAACAACATGACGGGTACACTGCGACATCTGGTGGGAGTTCATATCACGTGGACCTGTGGCTAGCTTCACAATGGTTTTTAATTCAATTTTTGCCACTCTAATCACTTCTTGCAGTGTTAATTAATACTAAAATACAATAAAACATGGCCTCTGCTATAGTTTAAGTAATAAATACACCTTATTGAAAGATTTTCTAAGCAAGAACGTGTCGCACTAGGGTTATGACTGCATGCAGGGTACAAGTATTGATTTTTTAGAAGCAGCTGATTCACGGCGTGGTTTTCGCGCAAATTTGTAACAAGATGGATTGAATCATAGTTATTTTTATACTGAATGAAATAATTTCACAGTTTTAGGTTTAACTGAGTTGTTTGTATATGTTGCTTTATATGGTTTGTCCTCAATTATATTTTTTTATTGTTTTTGTTTTAGCTTCACGCTGTAACCCGCATGTAGAAAGGGCAAATGGAACCTTGTTGTGTGAAACTCAACGTCGCGCCCGCGGGCGCGGGTTCAAATCCTGTCACGTTAAATATTTTATGTTTTCTAAAAAAAAAATGTTTTTCTTGCCCAAGTGTGGAATAACACTTTATATAAAAAAAATATACGGACTTTTAATATAGCACTGGTTGAAATGTATTTATGAAATGTTTTAATTTTTAAATTAGCCACAAATACACATAAAATAATTTCTTTTTTTATTTTAGTACAACACGATTTGGTTTCGATAAGATATCGATTACTGGGGCCTCAATATATCTGTAATGAAAATATGCTACTTCCTAATGTGCCCATTACTGGATAAGATTCTATCAGCTTCACGCTGCATCCTGCACACAGCAGGGTAGGCAGAGGGAACCTAGTGTTAAGAAACTCCGTTCCGCACTTTCTGGCGAATTCTGGAGGCATTGCGTGTTGAGTGGCAGAACTCAACGCCGCGCTTAACCTCGACACCAGAGCGAAGAAATGAAAATATACATTTAAGTAAATATTTCATCTCCTCGAGTGGGGACCCACAACCAGTCGATTTTACAGTCACACTTCGTGCCGCTGCGCCACGACTGGCCTACTCTGGCTAGATAAGATTCTCTTTAAATATATAAAAATACATTGTTCGTAATAATTTTAAGTTTAATTGATATAAGTTATTTATATTTTAATATTTTTTTTGCTTTACACTGTATCCGCACAAAGCAAGACAGGCAGAGGGGGAACCACGTAACCCAGTGTAAAGACACTCCATACTCATTAAAACACTTCTGTTTCTTACACAATGGAAATATTAAATTTTATTTTATTTCGTTAATTTTATTTAATTTACTTTATTTCGTCCGGTTTTTTATTTCATCGAGTGGGAATCGAACCCACAACGCAACAACAATCAAATCAAAATCTTATGCCCATATGCACCATGACTGACCTTATAGTTTCATCATCGTTATTTAAGGTATTAATATAAAAAAAAACAATGCTAGTACCTAGAACTGCCTAAAATGTGTAGTCGCGCCTTAATATTTTCTACAGCAACATGTAACTGTATATTTCATACAGTTACACAAATTAAAAAAATCTATATTGTTTTACATCAGTCGGCCATGCATAAAAAAATTTAGTTATTAAAATATATTATATTCAAAATTTTGTACCAGTCAGCATAATTATGTCAGAATTAGGTACTTTTTGTCTTTGTTACATTTTTTTTCACCAATCTACATTCTACATGTAATACACAGTTTACTGAGGCTGTCGCTGCGCAACGGCATATGTGCTGCATCGCGACGGTTGTGGTTTCGATTTCCACACGGGGTTATGAAATATTTATATTTTCTCGCTCTGGTAACAACAAAAAGTGCAAAATAAATATTTAAACAGAAAATAAAGATTAACAAATGATATTTATTGATTATTATTAAAAATAAAAAAATAGTTTTTTTTTCTCTTTAGTTTTAAAACGTAATGATTTTACGGAGTTTTACATAAAGCGAGACAGCACTCTTCTGTCAAAATTCGCCCTAAATAATAAAAAATGAAAGCAGCATGTATTATTTTGGCAATTGTAATATTTGTGGCCATCATGGCCGTGTGTGTGATGGTTAAATTCGCAACCGACATCACTGTAGAGGAGAGGAAACGAGATTATGCTCCAGGAACGGGCGTATACCAGGTGGCAAAATCTATAGCTGTCATAGCATTGAATGACAACCAAAGTCTTCCAATCGCTGAAAGATTCCCTTACGTCGCAGCGATCGCCCGAAACTCCTCAAAATCCTGGACATTCGCCTGTTTTGCTAGCGTTGTTCTCGTCAAATGGGTGGTCACATCAGCACACTGTCGAAAAAAAGGTGCGACACACCGAGTGTTGCTATTAAATGATTTCGCCAGGAACATCAGCAGAACTTTCCCCATATTATTTTGGAGAATAAACGAAAAATATAATCAGAATAGCACTATGCCCTATCATGATATAGCTGTTGCCAAATTTAACATAGAAGAATATCAATTTACCATGAAATCCTCTACTTTCGATGATAGATTAGTATCAGATTGTGAAGCCAGCGTTTGGAAGACCGTCGCCACAATGGACAGGAAGGTGTATTTAATAAATGATTTTACAAAATTGGCTGTAAAGATTGCTTTCCCGGGTAAATGTTACGAGAGCTTCGGTGTCCATATCGACGAGAGTATGATTTGCATAGATTTGACAGATTACGACGATTGCTTTGTCCATGAGTTTGGCCCAATTTACAATGGGCACAAGTTGGTAGGTGTCTTGGCAACGCGACCAAAGGACTGTGAAGTGAAGTATGCTGTTTTTACCAACGTTTCGTATTACGCTTCGTGGATTCTGAAATTAACGCATACTACTTTTTATGGATAGTAAACATATATTATAATATGTTATTATATAGTTTATACATAATTTTGTAGTCAAATATATATATATTTTTAAATGTATAAGCGATTTTTAAATATACTTAATTAAATTATAAACTTTAAAACATTGAAATATTTTGCATACGTTAAATAAAACACATGGAATCTATATATTTAGATTCTTATAAGAACCTCACTTATATAATAATGTGTAATATACGCCATGATGGCACAATTTGCAAATATCTTTCCATGCGTGACAATTCTAGGTTCGTTTTTATTGGTATACTAAGGGGAATGATAAATATTTGAAATATTTTCGCTTCCCTAAACGAAAATCCTTAAATATTCTCTAAGACAAAGATCGGTTGTAGATTCCGCATATAACTACTTATTTATCATGATTTTTTTTTTCAGCTTCACGCTGTATCCCGCCCTAGCATGGTAGGCAGAGAGGACCTAGTGTTAAAACACTCCGTTACCCACTTTCTGCCGAATTCTGGAGGCATTGCGGATTGAGTGGCAGAACTCAATGCCGCGCTTATGCCTCGTCACCAGAGCGAAGAAATGGAAATATTTAAGTAAATATTTCATCTCCTCGAGTGGAGATCGAACCCACAACTATAATTCATATATAACCATAAAAATATATAAATAATCTTTCGAAAATGCTAACATCTGTATTACAATCTTATTTACATCTATAAAAAGCTATGGCAAATAAAATAAAATATTTCGTTTCCAGCATCACCATATCTTCATAGCATTATTAAAGTTTAAATTCTACACTTAAGAAAATAAAATAGAAATCGGTATTAATTTGGAATTAAAAATTAGCTGCAGGCTGTATCCCGCACGCAGCAGGGTAGGCAGATGGAACCTTGTGTTAAGATATCTCGTTCTCCAATTTGGAATTATTATTTATTAATATATTTAATTTCTACGCTCTGGCAACAAGGCAAAAGCCCGGCTTTGAGTTCCGCCACTCAATACGCAATGCCTCGAAAAATTGAGTAGCGTTGAGCTTCAACATTGAGTACGCACAGCATTGCATGTAATCTTATTGCATTTTTTATAATATAATTCGTATGTTGTATCCTGTATCTCCACATCTATCATCGCTTATTTCATTTATATGGAATTATATCTGTAGCAATATGATAAAGGTCAAGAGTTTGTTTGGCTGAACGCTTTAATATCAGGAACTACTGGTTCGTCAGTCGAGGAAGGTTTTAAACTATATTTTGTTATATGTAATGTGGTAGACTAGACCTCAGCTATTTAAAATGTATTAGGTCTCATACACAATAAGTTATTTACATTTGACTATACGTACAAAGCCGCCGGTAAAATCTAGATTCTTATTGTTCCTTATCGCTAAAAAAAATCCCTTCTATGATCACTATATTGTCCTTCCGTGAAGACCATTTATCTTGAAATCGCGTGGAGATATTTCGTAAAAAAATATTATAAAATGATGAATGTATTTTTAAACATTTTTAAAGTGTTATTCCACAGGAAAGAAAAATATTTATTTAGAAAACGTGAAATATTTATTTAGAAAATGATGAATGTAGTTCATTTCAAACAAAATGACAGTATACGCGCGTAACCTTAAGTTTATCAACTCAATTTCAAAATGAAATCCCCGTTGACTTACAATCCCGTAATTAATATATGGAACCTTTGTTAGGCGAATCCGACTCGCACTTAACCGGTATTTTTACAAAATATATCATATCTAGCATCTATACATCTACACTGTAGCCAATAATCCGTAGTGAAGTCACTTAGCGGATCAATTCGTCTGTCAATATTTGTAAGTTGCAGCTCTTGTCCGCGGACCCTTCCGGGGTGACGTCGGGTGACAGTTAGTAATAGACGTTTTGTATGCGCCGTGAAAAATATTATTAAATATGGAGTTATGGTTTTATTTATTTATTTTCACAACGTTTAGAAGTATTTTAAACATATCTAAAAGGGATTTTTTGCTCGTTTTTTTTAAGTTTCACGCTGTATCCCGCACACAGCAGGATAGGCAGAGCAAACCTGGAAACCTAGTTAAAACATTCCGTTGACATTAGTTCCCCATTTCCGTTTCCCAAACTCCGCCAAATTCTCTAGGCTCTCTAATAAATTTTATTCTATTCTAGCTTCACGGTGTATCCTTAGCGGGGTACTCAGAGAGGACAGAGCGCCAAACGTTACGGTTTCTGCATGCCTCTTTCGCCTAGTCCACTGTCATCAACTCCTTCATACATGCCGCCCGAGGGGTCTTCATGCTTTTTACGTGACCTTCCTCCAGTATCTTTGATACTATGTTTTCGAAGGTCAACCGAGGTCTCCCCCTACCTCTTTTACCACACAATTTCCATCATAAATCTTTTTTGCCATTCTTTCAACACTTATTCGTTCGACGTATCCAATCGAGCTGAGCACGTTCTTCTTCATTCTTACCGTGACATCCTCGATAGTACCTGCCATTTTGTGTATTTCTTCATTGCGCATATCTTACGAAAAGATCGCATCTTCACAGCATTCATATTTCTTTAATTCTTCTTTTGTAATACCCACGTTTCGATGCCGTATAACAGCGTCGGTTCTAACACTGCATTGTGTACGGAAAAACTTGCAGCTGTGCTGACGTTTCGCCGTCTCATCAATGCAGCAAATGCACTATTAAACCTGTTACCGGCAGCAATATGCCTGTATACATCCATTTCGTATCTTCCATCTCTACTGAACATACTTCCCAAGTATACCACTTCATACACTTGTTCTAATATCTTACCTTTCACATTGATCTTGCATTCTGTCCTTTCTTATTTTCTTTCAAATATCAGAACCTATGTATTACTTGCATTCAGGCTTATTATATATATTTATCGCATTCTTCTTTCAGGGTGGTGACTAACAAGAAGAAGAAATGAAAATATTAAATATTTCATTCCCCGAAAGGGAGTCGAACTCATAGCCGGCGCGTTTTGCAGTCGCAAAAAATAATCGTTTAATAACGCGCTTTTTTTAACAGAACACATTAAGACCAGTGTAATTAGCATTAACCTGATATGTTTACTAGTAGGCAGTCCAAGGTTCCAGCAGTGATCTTCCTATTCCATCAGTAGTCCAAACCAGCTTGATTTTACTATATTATAATATTATTTAGGCCAGTCGTAGCGCAGCGGCACGAAGTGTGACTGTGAAACTGACTGGTTGTGGGTTCGATCCCCACTCGAGGAGATGAAATATTTACTTAAATTCATACTTCCATTTCTTCACTCTGATGTCGAGGCTAGGCGCGGCGTTGAGTTCTGCCACTTAACACGCAATGCCTCCAGAATTCGGCAGAAAGTGGGGAACGGAGTGTCTTAACACTAGGTTCCCTCTGCTTACCCGGATGGTGTGCGGGATACAGCGTGAAGCTGATTTTATAATATTATATTGTCATTTATTCTACATACATTGCCAAGTTGCATATTAATTCAACATTTATAAGTGTGTGTAATTCAGATTCTTAGATTTTATTACATAGTTACAGCTCGACGTAACACGTGTTAAAGATTAAAAATAATAATAAATTCGCATTTCAACTCAATTGCTACATCCTCAATACAAGGAAAATAGAGAAAAAACTGACGCATCACAAGTTTTCTCTGTTTTCTTCTGGTTATTATAAAAATAGTGTATATCACTCATTAAATCATATGTCGATAAAATAAAATCAACCCCTAAATCGAAACATTACAATATATTTGCTCGCATTTGTTCCCGACACGCTCCAAAGAAACGTCGACACGCGCCATGACGATGTCTTACCCTTAACTTCAGTCGGACTGATAGATTTATTCAAGCTAGTATTATAGAAATAATATCTATTTAAAGGATGTATTTCTAATTAAAAGTAATTATTTATTTTTTGTTGAAAAAAAAAACTAACTGTCCGACTGATAAAATGAAGGCAGTTTTTAATTCGACGCGTATTGTTATTTTGTTTCAATTAAATTATTTTAGTGCGTAGTTTAATTTCGGTAATTCTTTAAAAAAAATACACACACAGAAAAAACATACATTCTATCTAAACAGCTTCGATCAACTTAGACTTTTTCTCTTCTTCAATTTTTTTTATATTTTTTGTGGACAATATATTTTACTCTCTGTTTATTTAGATATATTTCATACTGCAAAGTTAAACTTTAACTTTATCTAATAACAAAAAATATAATGATATGTTAGAACACATCATCATCATGAAAGTCAGTCATTAGGCTATTTTGCAAAATTTGCAAGCGTGTGAAATTAATGAAATGTCTTTGAAAAATGAAGTTTCATTGAAATATTTTGAAATGGGAACTATAGAGGTCAAAATACGAAAATAATACTAAACAGATTAAATATTAACTTGACCATTCCATTTCCAAGATGACCATGTCTATTTCGAGTCAATAAAATTTAAAAAAATTCAAATCCTTAGAAAAATTTTCAGAGAAAAATACATAAAGTTGACAAATGGCAATAGTCTCTTCAGTTTAAAATTATTTACATATATCAAAAAAGAAATCAAATTCGCTTCACGCTGTATCCCGCATACAGCAGTGTAGGCAGAGGGAACCTAGTGTTAAGACACTCCGTTCCCCACTTTCTGCCGAATTCTGGAAGAATTGCGGGTTGAGTGCGAAGAAATGGAAATATAAATTTAGGTAAATATTTCATTTCCTCGGGTGGGGATCGAATCCACAACCAGTCGTCGTAGTTTTTCAGTCACACTTCGTGCCGCTGCGCCACGACTGGCCTCATAATTACATATATGTGTACGTTTATTTATTGAAAACCAGGTAAGTAGCGACTTCTATTAGTATCCCTCAGTATTTAAACATATTCCTAAAGACATAGTTTCTCAAAAAAAAAAATGGCGTTTTAACAAATATTGACCTTTGAAAGGTATTGTTTAAAAATTCATAGTGTAAGTGTAAAATTTATTTACAATTACATTATGAAGTTTTTAACAAAAGTCTGATATATTGCTATTGTCGAATATCTGGACTGGAATAACATGTAACATGGTAAGTTTAAAGATTTTTTTGTTTCTTTATAGAGCTGGGGCTGGGCCCCAGCTCTATTGAAAGAGCGTAACGCTGAACCTCCTGTAAAGAAAAACCGGCCGATAGTCACACAACCAATGCCAGAAGTTAGACTGGACAATGTAGGGCATCTGCCGCGTTATGTAGACGCCAAATTTGCTTCTAAATGTAAATATCCCAGATGTTCCTCGTGGTGCCGTACCATTTAAGTAAAATGTTATATGTACCTATGTATTATGTAAAATTATTGCTTCGAATCTTATCACGTTAAGAAGAACTTTGGTCATTGAAATCTTAGATATATCTACATATGTGTAGGTATGTTTTTTATAATTTTTAGTTAAATCAAATGTCTGAAACAAATTATATGTTTAATAATAATCCAAATGAACCCAAAACTCTCATAAAATATATGTAACTACATATTTTATTACTTACATATTTTATTTAAGCCCAAATCTTAAGAGGACAGGTAAATTCTTAAAAAATATACTAATAGATATAATTATACCAAATGTAAAAAAAGTTATTTATTAGTTAGCCTGTAGAATGAAAGGGGTGCTTTCGAAGGACGGTGAAATGCTAACAGAACAACCACACATTTTGCAGCGATGGGCGGAATTTTACAAGGAGATGTATGAATGTGATGACGCCTCAGTCTCAAGTAGCAGCGAAACGCTGAGTCTTGATGTAGCTGATGGCGAAGTCAGTATAAAAGAAGTTGAGAGTGCAATACGAAGTCTGAAATGTGGTAAGTCAGCGGGAGCAGATGGAGTTACTGCCGAGATGATCAAATATGGTGGGCCATGCGTCTTGGACTTGTTCTGGTTTTTGTGCAATTTGTGCTGGAAATCAGGGGAGGTCCCAGACGATTGGCGAGGTGCGGTCATCGTGCCTTTGTATAAAGGCAAAAGTTCACAGATAGACTGCGCAAGCCATAGGGCTATCAGTTTGATTAGCTTAGGTAGTAAAGTTTATGCTAAAGTTTTAGCGAGAAGAATGCAGGAGAGATCTGAAAGGTTGTTGTGGGAGGCCCAAGGGGGCTTTAGAGCTGGAAGAGGGTGTATGGATCAGATCTTTTCCCTCCGCATGATCACGGAAAAATTTTTGGCCGTTAACCAAAAAGTTTTCTGTGCTTTTGTGGACTTGGAAAAGGCGTTTGACAGAGTTGTAAGAGCGAAATTATGGGAGATACTACCCCGGTACAATGTGAGCGGACCCTTGCTGTAGGCTGTAAAGTCTCTTTACAGAGATCACTCAGCCTGCGTGCGAGTAGGAGCTGGCATGTCGCCCTGGTTTGACATCCGATCGGGTGTTAAACAAGGTTGCGCCATGTCAGCTTGGTTGTTCAATTTGTATTTGGATAGCTGTCTCCAAGGAGTGAAACAAAGTGATATGGGAGTGAAAGTAGGTGACCTGAATGTGAATTGCCTGCTGTACGCAGATGATGCAGTGCTTATTGCATCATCAGAATGCGAGTTGCAGGCATTGGTCACCACTCTGAAAGAAGGGTGTGAATATAATGGTATAAGCCTCAATGTGAATAAGACAAAGGTTCTGATTTTTGAAAGAGATGAAGAAAGAACGGAATGTAAGATCAGTGTAAATAGTAAGATATTAGAACAAGTGAATGAAGTGGTATACTTGGGAAGTATGTTCAGTAGAGATGGAAGATACGAGATGGATGTGGAAAGGCGTATTGCTGCCGGTAACAAGGTTAACGGAGCCTTAGCTGCATTGATGAGACGGCAAAACGTCAGCACAGCTGCGCGTTTGGCCGTACACAACGCAGTTTTGGTACCGACTCTGTTATACGGCAGCGAAACGTGGGTATTACAGAAGAAGAATGAAAGAAAGACGAATGCTGTGGAGATGCGATCTCTTCGTAGGATATGCGGAGTCAGCTTAGCTGATCGAATCCGCAATGAAGAGGTACACAGAATGGCAGGTACTAGCGAGGATGTCACGGTGAGAATGAAGAAGAACGTGCTCAGCTGGTTTGGGCACGTCGAACGAATGAGTGATGAAAGAATGGCAAAAAAGATTTATGATGGAAAAGT